>JAQQZS010000017.1:11299633-11313570 GCA_030068045.1 Platyallabes tihoni | reverse complement strand
AACTTTAAAGCACTTTTTGTAAGTCGCTCTGGATAAGAGCGTCTGCCAAATGCCTAAATGTAAATGTAAATGTTTGTTGTTAGTGTTGATTGGTGTTGTTTTCAAATTAAAGAAATCTGTTAATATACAATTTGTAGTTGTGGTTCTCATTAATTTTTGGTGGGTGCTCCAAAATTTTTGCTGGTGCTCCTAACTTTTTGAAGTTGGGAGCACCAGTGCTACTAAATAAAAAAGTTAATTTCGAGCCCTGTTTACACAAGATCTGAATGCACAAGATCTCCCGGTACCTAAAATATAGTCTACAGTCTGTGAAAAGAATAAAAATTATTCTAAGTTGACTCCATTAGACCACTGCTCCAGCAGTCACTTCAGTAACAGTCTAGGAAAGAAGGTAAGTAGCTTTTAGAATGTACTTACCAGTAAGTACATTCTTCAAGGTTCAGTTAACCATGGCATTCTTTTTACAAGAGCTCATTTTACTGACAGTGCCGTTTTCTCCATCATAGATTATCTAGTCTTGGAAAATATTTCCATCTGATATACTGTACTAGTCTTATGTCCTTCCTCATCACTTCTTGATACATCTGTCAGTCCAACAAATGAACTGGCATTGGTGACAAGCATCAGAAGTCCTGGAAGGGTGCTTCCATATTTTGTGTCCACTTGATCTTTTGGGGTTTGTCTCTTTTGGCTTCTCTGAATAAGTTAGGGATAGACCTCATTCAATATCATTTGACTAACCCAAGAAAGAAGCTCACCATCCTTGTGGTTTATGCTGATTATTCTCTGATGGCCCCCACCTTATTGATTAATGGGCACATCCTTCAACTACTCAAGACAAGTCCAAAGTAGGAGACTTCACTTCGTTCCAAATTAAACTTGCTGGATTCACTGTCAGTACTGCATTAATGATTTTCTGGAATGTCGTTGCCAGATGGTCCAGATGGTCTCAAATCATGCTGTAAATGACAACGGCATCTATGTACGCTGCTATAATGTCCTTTATGCTTTTCAAAACATCTTCCATCAATCTTCAGAATGTTTTGCAGTAGCTCCATGTAACCAAAAGTGCATCATTTTAAAATAGTATAGGCCATTCACTGGGAACACAAAAAGCTGTAAACCTCTTTGCCGCTTGATACAATGGTCTCTGCCAGTACCTTTTATACATATGAACTGTTGCCTGAAAAACCTTTGGGTAAGAGCAAGGGTCAAAATAAAATAATGTGTTTAATTTTAAAATGTCCACACAAAATTGTAGACTTAAATACTTTGTCTGGGCGAATACCACTAAATAGTTCAATCTCCCCCAGATTCAATAGTGCCTCGGCTTCCCTCATGAGGTCAGGAATCAATCTTGTTGGTAACCTGCAGTCCATCTATCAAATCCTGCTTTAGTAAGACATATGTGGTTTTCTGTGAGGTTCAGTGTTCAAGGTTCTTCTCTGAAAATATTTGTTGTAATTCAGCCCCATACACATAACACATGTTGTATTATTGGATGAAATGATATTCTGGTTTAGTCCTCATCTTCCTCAATCGCACATGCACAAAGCTGTTCTGTAACACACAATCTCAGTTTTTTTTCCCTTCTTCTTTTTCCTGTCTGGCAGACACAGTTCATACAGTATTAGTTGCCCATTTTCTGCATCTACCTGATGTGACCCTTGTTGCTTATCCACCAAGCATTTTTTAGATGAGCACTTTTTGTCCATCTTTTTGGTGACATATTCTATATTTCATATTCTCAAGAACAAGGCTTGTAATTGAAATATATCTTGTGTCTCATATTTAAAATAGGACATTAAGTCCTTCCTTTGTGAATGGGTGAACCTCATAGTCCACAGAATCCATGTATCTCAGTCAGCTGCAGTCTTCAGTTGTTGTGATGTTCATGTCTGTTTGATTAAAACACTCCATTGTCCCATGTGGGGCGGTATGGCATGGTTATAAAAGCACTTGCTCTTCACAATGTAAACACTACTTTATAGGCTATGATAGTTTATTATCATTTATAGGCTAGGATAAAATAGTCTTAGTATGCATACTCTAGAAATCAGTTGTATTAAGGAATTAAGGAAAAAACATCACTTTTTAAAAAAGTATTTCATATACCTTCCCTACAGCACTCTGTTCTGTAGTCGAAGATTATCAAAATATGGTGGTTTACCACATGACTTTTTGGTAGGGGGCAACTATATCCATGACAGTTCTTGAAAATGGCAAAACATTGACTGGATAAGTTAATAAAGGCACTCTGTCAGATTTCTTTCCTGAGGCTGTTAACTCACACTCTAGACATAATTTACAAAATGTCAATAGATCTAGGAACACTGGCTTGTTGGCCTGTGTCCTAGTTTTATTTACTGTCTGTAAATGTTATTTATAAGTCACTTTCTGAATGATTTTGAACCACTAAGTGCTTGCTCAGCTCCTTGAAAATAGATTTTCCTTGAAGATAATTTGCTCCCCTCTTACATTTAAAAACTTTTATTTAGTAAATAATTATTTAAATGATTTATCTAGTGTCTAGACTTAGGCTAGGTTATCAGGTAACACAATGTTTCAAGGCTAGTCCATCCGTCCAACCATCCATATGGGAACCTACGTAGTCCAACTAGTGACCGTGAAGGCCAATTGTGACCATTGTATTTATTCTCAATTTTACGACCGTGGTAGGACCTCTGGTCAATATTCACACGCACATTTTCATTGCTAGTAGTTGTCTTTATCTGCTCCCCTAATCTACTACTGTAATTTTATCTTGTTTTCTGTTCCTTTTTGATTTTTTCCTCTTGGGATAATGGTAACCCAGTATAACTGCAGATGGGACTTAAAATAAACTTGCCTAAAATAAACTTTCCACTTAACCTCAATGCAAAGATCTGCTGTTGAGAATACTTGCTTACAGCTACATCACTTGGGGACTCAGGTAGGAATTTGAAAATTTCATTGGTCAATTACTCACTCATTGTCTATACCGCTTTATCCTGTATTCAGGGCCGCATGGGGCCTGGAGCCTATCCCAGGAGACTTAGGGTATGAGGCGGGGTACACCTTGGACAGGGTGCCAATCCATCATAGGGCACACTATGGGCAATTTCGGAACACCAATTAGCAGGAATCGAACCCGGACCCTGGAGGCGCAAGGCACCACTACACAACCGTGCCACCATCCATTGGCCAATTAAAGTAGCTTTATTTGTTGCACTTTCACAGGGATTATCATGTACCTATCATTTTTGCCCTTCTAAATGTTTCTAGTTTGTGGAATATACCCTAGTTCATTCAAGCTAACAGGTAGCGACTGTTTTTTGGAATCTATATGGATACAACTAAAGTCAATACAGTGACTTTTTAATATTTTCTCTTTAAGGTTTTCTTTAAATGAATGTCCTTGTTTACTGGTATAACTAATCCCGTTGTTTTGGCCCAACACCAATGCCTCTCCTAAACTTTACTGGATCTGGGTCTGTCTTTGCAAAGATGTAATTCACCCTCTGCTTGTCTCTTGCTACCATGTTTGCTCCCACCATTTCCAATGCATGTTTACAGAAGATGGTCTGCACACACTAATCTAAGCCTTCAGATCTGGATTCACTATTTTGCAGCACTGTTTATTCCTCTTGAGTGTTCTTGCCTGGAAGAACACGCACAGTGTTTTCTCCTAAGTGCAGTCTGTTAGTTTCTTTGTTGATGAACAAACCCTAGCCATATATTCTGCACTCACTTTACCTTCAAGCAGTACAAAATACTCCCACTCCTTTTGGCCCACACTGATCCTTTGAGGCAATGCACTAAAATGTTATTTTTTTGTAAATACATTTGTTATCTTGTTGTCCCATCTTCATGTTTGCTTCTGGGTCAATGCTTGTACTGGGTAAGTGAAACTGGCCTTCTGCACTTCCTCTTGCAAGAGACCAAACTGATGTTGTAGTAAATGCCAACTCTGTACTTGTTCACAGCTTCAAACAGCTTCTTTAACTTCTAACTGTTGCAGATTCTTGGAAACAATCAATTGTAAAAAATAAATAAATAAATTTAAAAAAGGCATTTTTGAAGTGAATTCGAGAGTTCATGCAATATCCCATACATTGAGCGGTACCGTGTTTACTGGAAGAGTAACTTTACTCAGTGCAGATTGAACAACCTACTGTATGTCAGTTAATAAAAAAGTGATTCCCACTTAGGTATTATTTTCAGCACAGTCCTTGTAAAATACAGTTTTTAAAAAAATCACTTAACATGCCAAATAAGAGATCACTTAAACAATTAGTATATATTAAAAAAAAACTAAGACTTATGCACAAAACCCTATCTAAAATTATGTTGGAAATAGTTTTCCTACTGTAGGTATTAAACTGAAATCATTTTGTGTGGTCTTCACCTTGTCCATCATAGCAAAAATACGATCCACTCTTTTCTCTGGTGTGTTTTCTTCCTCTGGAAGGTCCACCGTGTTTCCCTGCAAGAAAAAGCTGAAGCCTATGAATGTGATCTAAAAGACCTAAATGCACATATTCATGAATAATTCCACCTCATGCTAAGACACAAGCAACCACTAACTTACATGAAAAATTCTCACGTAAATAAATAATGACAGCATGGTCAGGCTAGTCATAATATAAAAAAAAAGCAGGATAGAGAGTGAGAAACAGGAAACTACTTCTATTATACTGTGTAACTCACCACCATCTGGTAAATGGCATCCACAATGTTCAGCATCTCATCTCGTGTTATGTAGCCATCATTGTCAAGGTCATAAAGTTTAAAGGCCCCTGCAACATCGACAGAATTTAAGCATGTACAATTGTGTTTCTACACATGTAGAAGAAATCATTAGCATTTATTTATAGGCAGCTCATGTAACTGTCTCGAAATTCCCAGATGTTTTGCTGTTGTTCAGGTGTGTATTGCTACAGCTTACTACAGCTGTCATTCTGTAAACATGCTGTGAAGATTTAATCTTTATTTTTTATTATTATGTTATGTATTATGACTATGCCAACACAGAAAGTTGTAATAAAACCTCTCAACTTATTAATATATTCATTAAACAGACAATTCATGAATAATATTCTGTTGAATAGTAGTAAGCAAAAACTTACATCTAAGTTTTTCATCCAGTGTCCCTCTGGAGGTGACAGAAAGCGCTTGGATGAACTCAGAGAATTCAATGCGTCCATCCTGCCAGAAAAGAGAGAGAGAGAGAAGGACAGGTAGGTATAATGGCTGATGAGAACAACCATACAATACACAGATCAGCCATCACATTACAATACGAAACAATATGCCTAGTATTGTGTAAGGTCACACTGTGCGACCTTTTTGCTATCGATCTTGACATTTCCTCACCTTGTTCTCATCAAAGACGTTAAAGACAAACGTAGCAAATTTGGTTGGGTCCCCGAAGGGAAAAAACTGCTTGTAAATTTTCTGAAAGCCAGCTGAGTCCAGCTGCCCACTTGGACAGTCCTTAATGAAACCCTTGTACCTGACGAGAAGAGAACAGAAGAGAGGAATAGAAGCAGGAAGTAAATAACATTGTCAAATATGATCAAATGTTTATCGATATACAATAAAACAGATTCCACATATTGGCTAAAGTAAAAAAAAATGAGTGATACATTGTACGCCGCACTCCGGACATCCTATTACGAGGGACTGGTTTCTTGAATTAAGGATGAACTTGCTGGACGAGAGCTCCCCGCCACACTGGAAGGGCTGATCCAACTCGCCCTCCGGATCGACCAGCACCTCCTCTCTCGTCCGAAGCCAGCCCCGAGAACCCTGCCGCCATCGCCCACATTTTCCTACGCAGCACCTCAACCACCGACCTCCTTCACCACCACCACCCCCAGACATGGCGGATCTCCACCTCCTGCCATGGTTGACACCAGAGCCGGGGAACCCATGCAATTAGGACGCGCCTCCCTAACCGTGGCCAAACATGAACGTAGCTTCCGAGAGGGACTGTGCGCCTATTGTGGGTCAGCGGCGCATCACCGAGCTATTTGCCCTCTCCGGCCAGGAAAAGACCAGACCCGGTGAGAAGAGAGAGAAACTCACCGGGCCCTCTCCAACTCTCCTCCACGGTAACCAACACCATTCCTTGTCTCATGGTTCAGGTATCCCTCCAATTTGGCCACAAACGGGTCCGAAATACTGCGTTCATCGATTCTGGTGCCGTGGGTAACTTGATTCTACTTATGCCAAAGAAATGAGGGTAAAAATCGAGGCGTTATCCCAGCCCGTTTGGGTTACATCTGTAGACAGTTGGCCCCTTTCCTCCAGTCCCATCACCACTCAAACTCAACTCGTCACCCTACTCATCGACCAACACCAAGAACAGATCCGGTTTCACCTTACCTCGATTTCATCGCCCCCCATCATCCTCAGACACCCTTGGCTACTTCAACATGACCCCCTCATCTCCTGGACACAGAACCAGATTCTACAGTGGGGCCCGACCTGCACTGAACTCTGCCTACGGCGTCGGTTGTGACGTGTTCTAGGGAGTCCGAGGCCCCACGCCGTCGACACCAACGCCATCCCCGCCGTCTATCGGGACCTGGCTGAAGTGTTCTGTAAGATGCGCGCCACACACCTTCCTCCTCATCGTCCCTACGACCTGGCTATAGACCTTCAGCCAGGCACTGTTCCCCCCCGCGGCCACCTCTACTCCTTATCCACCACAGAGACGCAGGCAATGGAGGAGGATGTAGCTAACGCCCTTCGTCAGGGCACCATCCGGCCCTCCTCCTCGCCCGCCACAGCAGGGTTCCTCTCCGTGAAGAAAAAAGGCGGTGAACTTCGCCCACGTGTCTATCGGGGGCTCAACAACATCACCATCAAGAATCGACACCCCTTGCCTCTTACCAACTCAGCCCTGGATGCCCTCTCTGGTGCCACCATTTCCACAAAGTTGGACCTGCGGAGCGCCTACAACTTGGTGCGCATCAGAGAGGGTGATGAGTGGAAGACGGCCTTCATTACACCCACAGGACACTACGAAAGCTTGGTCATTCCATTCGGACTCTGCAATGCACCCACCGCCTTCCAACAATTTATCAATGATGTCCTCCGAGACATGTTTGGCCAGTGGGTGTTTGTTTATCTGGACGATATACTGATTCATTCACGCACAGTCGACGAACACGTCCAACATGTCAGGGCGGTCCTCACGAGATTACTCACCCACCAGCTGTATTGTAAATTGGAAAAGTGCGCTTTTCACGAGCGCTCCACCACGTTCCTGGGTTTTGTCATCTCGTCCCAGTGTGTGGCCATGGACCCGCAGAAGCTGGAAGCTGTGCGTCATTGGCCCTTTCCCAAGACCCTCAAGCAGCTTCAATGGTTTCTCGGGTTTCCGAATTTCTATCGTCGCCTCATCTCCTATTTCCTCATCTCACCACTTCACCATTAACCATGCTGCCATCTCAGCCTTCCATGAACTCTGTCACCGATTCACCACTGCACCAATTCTTCTCCATCCGGACGCAAGTAAACCATTCGTTGTGGAGGTGGACGGCTCGAATGTGGGCGCCAGGGCCGTTCTCTCCCAGTGAGGTCCAGATCAGAAACTATACCCATGTAGTTTCTTCTCCAAAAATCTTGACCCCACTCAGGAGCGATACGGAGTAGGGGACCGCGAGCTACTGGCCATAAAGTGGGCTTTGGAGGAATGGGGTCACTGGCTCCAGGGCGCCAGGGAGCCATTCATCGTCTGGATACCAAAACCTCATCACTGTCCGGAACATAAAACAACTCAATCCCAGACAGGCACGGTGGGCCATATTTTTTGAACATTATATTTCCATCTCTCATACCGTCCGGGGTCCAAGAACACCAAGGCAGATGCCCCCTCTCCTGACAGCACGAGGAAGACGTCCCCCGGGCGGACCCGTACCTGTTCTCCCAGCATCCAAAATCACCGCACCGATCCGGTGGGATTTGGAACCGGCAGGTGTGCCGCCTGGACGACTCTACGTGCCCCACACCATGAGAGTGGACGTTCATCAGTGGAGCCATTCGTCTCCCCTCTCTGGACATCCGGGCACTCGCCGCACCCTCCAATTCATCCAGCGCGCCTTCTGGTGGCTATCCATGAAGAAGGATGTCGACGAGTTCGTCCAGGCGTGCCCTGTGTGTGCCAGGGCAAAAGATAACAACCAGCCAACGCCAGGGGAACATCAACCACTACATGTCCCTCGCCGGCCCTGGACGCACATAGCCGTCACCTTCATCATGGGCCTGCCGATCTCCGAGGGAAAGAACACCGTCCTGACTATCGTCGATCGGTTCTCCAAGGCCGTGCACCTGGTGGCCCTCGCCGGACTCCCGTCAGCCAAGAAAACAGCCGAGCTGATACTAGAACACGTAGTCCGCCTGCATGGGTTCCCGAAGGACATTGTCTCGGACAGGGGGCCCCAGTTCACTGCCCGGTTCTGGAAGGAATTCTGCCGTCTGATCGATTCAACCTGCAGTCTATCCTCCGGGTACCACCCCCAGAACAACGGTCAGACGGAGCGGACCAACCAACAACTGGAGCGCTACCTGAGATGCTTCGTTGCCGATCGCCAGCGCTCCTGGGCCCGCTACCTCATCTGGGCAGAGCTATCACTCAACCTCCACGTCTCATCTGCCATGAACCTAAGCCCATTTGAGGTATGCTACGGTTTCCAGCCTTCCATGTTCGAACACCAAGAACCGGAGGTTGATGCGGCTGTGTGGCACCAAGCTAATCGCGCCATCCAGCAGGCCAACACCCGCTACGCCACCCAACATCGCCATCGACACCCTCCGGGACGATTGTATAATGTAGGTGACAAGGTATGGTTATCAACAAAGAATCTTCACCTCCATACAGAAGCACGGAAACTTTCACCCAGATTCATCGGCCCCTATCGCATCACCTTCCGGATCAATCCTGTCACCTACCGGCTCCAGCTGCCTGCGGCGCTCCGAATCCAGCCGGTATTCCACACCTCCCAACTCAAACCCTTCACCACCTCTCCTATGATTCCACCCACCCCCTCCTGCTCCTCCTCCCCGGATCATCAACGGTGGCCCCGCCTATACCGTATGCCGGATCCTCGATCCTAGGGGCAGAGGCACCCAGTACCTGGTCAACTGGGAAGGCTACGCCCACGAGGAACGGTCTTGGATTCCGGCCTGGTTCATCCTTGACCCCGAGCTAATCCAGGACTACCGTCGTCGGGTATCCTCCACACCAGGGCCGTCGGGAGCCTGTCCTGGACAGGGGGGTACTGTCACGCACACTCGCTCCGCGACCGGCACTAGGACCCGGAAGTAGTACGGTCGCGATTCAGGAAGCATAAAAGGAGACAAGATGGTGCTTCACATCACTCAGTCATTTCTGACGTTTCGCCAGCCTTTTCGTGAGTACACACTTTCTTGGGATTACTTTCTGAACGAGTGCGTTGTCAATAGGACGCGGGTTAAATCTGTGTTTTTCCTTTGCTCCCCCTCCGAGAGAGTCCTTAGAATAACTCGCGTGGTTATCCTGCCTATTCGCGTTCTTCTGCGTTTGGGTTTACCATCCACGCAACAAAGGGCTAACCACTAACCGCTACGTCTTCTGGTCCACCCGGGTTAGTGCCTGACACGTATAAAGAAAGGCAGGTGTAGTGTTGAATTGTTGCTGTGATTGACAAGGTTAGAGAGAATGTGCCGTATTTGTCCCTCACACACACAGATTTTTTGCAGTCTAGAATCATAACAGGTGGACATTGTACTGTCAGGATTCAAACTTGTGATCTCCTGCATGTTTGAGGGAATCATTTTCTGTTGCATCATTTGAAAGTCCCTCACACTACTACTACTACTACTAATCATCATCCTTGTGCTGCAGCCCTTCTGGGAAACTCAAGTCTGACATTTAATCAGAAATTTCTGAAAAAAATGATGCGTTCAGGGCTCTTCAGGGCACATGCTTAAGGTAAATAAGAGATTATTTCTGGAGGATTTGTTGAGAAATTTTCCAAATACAACATCTTTGCAACATCTTGCAGAGACATCATAATCTTAGCCCCAAGGTACACTTTGTTCTAGGAAAAATCATCCATCATTTACAGTTGAATAAAGATACACAATCATCAACATACAGTAGCTATATGTGACACAAGATCCACTAAATAAAAATAGAGATTAACTTTATGAAAGCAGATATATTCAACTAGACAAGCTGTAGACATTTGTGCCAAGTTTCACCAGGCCATCTGTTGTTGGAGAAACAGCTAATGAAGGCCTCCTGGCTACAGCATACACTTGTATAATGAAAGTATGCTGAGTAAAAAAAGTGCTTAAATGAAATACTTTATTGTTTGTAAACATAAAACTGATTGATACTGAAATCAGGACTGATACTGTGAACCTCACACAAGGGAACTCGTGTCCTGGCTTTGTCCTATAAGTGAAAGGTCATTGAACATTTCAGTGGCATCAATCTGATTGTGTGATCAGTACTTTTAAAAGACAGTCAGTTGTATATTCTTTTTTATTATTATTATTTCTGCTTAGACGCTGCTTGGACAAGTGAGGCTTTCTTGTTTTTGAGGCTGTTAGAATGAACACACTCCTCATCCTGTATTATTTCCAAATGTGAGATCTAGTGCATGCCCAACTCTCCTGTTTGATGAGAATGCCATGTTGCGAGTCAGCAGGAGATTCCCAAATGGCATGTTACTTCCAGATTTATGCTGTCTAACAACTTATAATAAGATTTCTGTGTAGATAGAGATAGCTCCTTGCCTGTCCACTGTGAAGTATTACATACATGGGTATTAAAGAGATAGTTAGGGATTTTTCAAGTCTGTCATCTATCTGTCTGTCAGTCATCGTTATTGAGGAGCATATTGTTATGTGATGCGGGGTTCGAGAGCCATACCAAGGGATGGAATAATATTAATAAGAGCCCTAATGCAGGGCAGCTGATGGGGTAAATGAAATAGGATTGTATGAAAGTGCTTTCTATTTCATTATTAATTTACATGTCAGGGTCTGAAATTGGGCTAATTGTGTCCTTAGAGTTCAAGCCACTGTCCGAATGGTCAGCTTTGCAGATCTTAATCTGCCCTTTTACTATTCACTCTTCACCATTCTCACTTATATGGGCATCATATCATAGGACCATATCCAAGGGCCCAACAGTGTCAACCAGATGGTTCTGATGCTTGAACCCTGAACCCTCCAATCAGCAAGCCAGAGCCTTAAACACCTGAGCCACCACTGCTCCTTGTAGGCATTACTTACCCGTATTAGCTATTCCTTCTATCGTACAGTTTTGATTGCTATAGTATCGTGTATAGTTTTACACAATGCTTGATAAATAGCATTTGTCACAATGTTTTTCATGCTGGGTTTGTTTCTACCTTGCATTTTTTCCTCTATATATTCCATATTAATATATGTCACCCACCAGCTAACCAATAGGCAGCCTTAGCCAGCAGCCTAACAAGCTGCACGCATGGTTCAACAACTTACCCTTGAGACAGCAATTAATAAATGATCACTAATCCTTATACCAACTACTTATCTGTCACTGACAGAGGACACAGTGGGGCTGCATGCCTTACAAGAGGGTGAGCCCCTGTGTGGTAGGCATGGGCTTTTGTTCATAGATCGACTGGACACTCTTTCTTATGACATTTCAGACTATGAGAAGCATCATGTCCTCATGCAGGCATGTGGCTCTTGGGACAATGCACTACTCCTATATGTGAATCACCATGTTCTACATTCTTAACCGCGCCCTTCCCAGTTGTGTCAACGAGTCAACTCTGAGTTTAGAAACTCAAGTATTTCTCAAAAATCTTGCAACTGGAACACTCCATGTGACTCCCTGCCCCATTGCAACATCTGTAGCTCACAGCTAAATTAATCTTAACATTGTGCCACTGCTGCAGACCAATTCCAAGCTCAAATGTTTGACAATAATGTCAAACACAGTTATAAATCAGTTCACAGAAGTTCATTGTGTTCAAAGAAGGAAATATCTGTATTTCAGTACTAGAATCACAGAACTCATACAAACGATCAGTCCATCTGATTGGCAGTCAACTACGCCAGAACAAATTCATAAAAGCTTTTGTTAATAAGAGATCAGTTATTCTCTTTTATTGTTATGAGTATTTCCTTATGATTTTTATCTAGCTGCATAATTGTTCTGCTCGGTGAACGAGCTGATAGCCTACAAAAGCAAACAGGCTATTTTAATCAAGCAGCCTTTTGTAATCAGCAGAGGAGATGGCCGGAGAGATGGCGGTGGGAGGAGATGCTTTCCAGTCCGAAGATACATTTGCGGCCAGCTGATTATATTGACTAACAGTGTGGAGGAGGAAATATGGCAGCAAAGGCTTGAAATTGATTTTTAAAAATGCATTTTAAGTGTCTGTTTGTAGCACCTGAATAACATTTTAAAACATTACTTACAATCAGGAGACGAATATTTATTTAAGGAAATAGTAACAAGAATCTTCACAAAGCCAGCTGTGCTTTCATTGGTAACAAGCTGTTACTACTACAACAAAGGCTGTGAAATACAACCACACACCGCACAAATATCTTACAACTTTGTGGACATACATGCTTATTCTAACAGATGATACAATAAATAACTGATATACAATACTCAATTCCCTCAGCAATATCTAATGTGCCTAAATCTTTTCTACCAACAGGCATTAAACCCCAATAAAAAAAACTTGTCCTTAACCTCTGTTAGCGATCTCACCTGTCCTGTCAGCTAGGCCAATATTGGATCTCTCCTTTACTCCAGGATCCTAGAAAAAATTGTAGCACAGCAGTTGTGCTCATACATAGATAGGAATAACATTCATGAAATGTCTCATTGCACAGAGACACTGCTGGTTAAAATGGTAAATGAGCTACTGGCCGCTGATCAGTGACACCACTGATCACACTATTGGCCTTGGTAGATTAAAAAATATTGTAGGAGTTAAAGAAACAGCCCTCACCTCATCTTATTTGAATGATCATTGTCAGTTTGTAGATGTAATTGGTGACTTCTCTACTCCATACTAAAGTTTTGAATTGGGCAAGGTTCTGTTTTAGGCCCACTGCTATTTTCTATATACAGTGGAACCTCGGATTACGAGCATAATTCGTTCCGAAAGCGGGCTCGTATTCCAAAACATTGGTAAACCGGATTTAATTTTCCTGTAAGAAATAATGGAAACTCAAATTATTAGTTCTACAGCCCAAAAAAATAAATACATAAAAATAATTAATACAAAATATAAAGTAAAAATAAAACAAATTAACCTGCTTTTTACCTTTTAAAAAAGTACAAATAAATCCCGACAGATAAGTGTTTCCGTTTGTGCGAGCATGCGCTGTGTGTGTAATGTGCGTGCACACACACACACACCACATTAACGGAGAGACTGTTTTATTGGGAAAATTAGCAAGGAACATTGCCAGTCACACTCGCGTGAGCGCATACTAACAGAAAGTGTGTGTAATCGTCTCCCCTGATGGGTGAATACACACACACACACACACACTCTCTCCGCCTTACACAGAAACTCTGCAAGCACTAATCCCCTGCAGGGGAGACGATAGCAGGAGATAGATAACACATGAATAGGCCGACACATAGAGTCCTGACCTTAACCCCATTGAAGAATTTAGAGGTACAGTAGGTGGACAATCAGACTGCTCATTACCGCCGCGCTCACCGCCGTGGAAAAGCGGCCGCGGCCAAAATAAACCAGCCGCATTTAAAAATAATTCGTGACATGACCGCCAGGTGGCGCAAAGTTACATTTTCCGTCGTCTCGGTTTTTAAATATATTTAGAGCTTAACCCTCTGGGGTCCGCGAACGCATATATGAGTTTTGAGGTGTTTTCCCCTGATGACGCCAATAAGAACTTAAATTACACTTTCAGTTTTG
>JAQQZS010000017.1:11249964-11272267 GCA_030068045.1 Platyallabes tihoni | reverse complement strand
CACAAATGCTTGGCACATAAATTATTTATCGCAACTCTTTGCGATATGGTTATCGCGTATGCCATTATCGCGATAACAATATTTTTTCGATATATCATGCAGCCCTAGTGCATACGACAGGCAAAACCTGGAGAAGTGGCAGAGAGTTGACCACACACTCCATACGCGGGTAATGGTAGCACGGAGGCACCAGATCATCATGGTGTACCTGGGCTAAGCCGCTGGTAACCTCTAGGTTTCTATATTGCTTGCTATGATCCATCTCAGGGCACAAACACAAACACACACACACACTACGGGTAATTTGGGAACACCAGTTAACCTAATCTGCATGTCTTTGGACTGGGGAGGAAACCAGAGTACCCTGAGGAAACCCATCAAGCACGAGGAAAACACGCAAACTCCATGCACACAGACCAGAGGAGGGAATCAAAACCTTGTCCCTGAAGGTCCGAGGCCACAGTGCTAACCATTCCACCACTGTGCCACCATAATCTACAGGATATCATTTCATTTCATTAGATTGAATAGGAAGAAATGAGAGGTGGCTCAAGAATTTTGCACAGTACCATACTTGTACAAAATTTGGAATAAAGCAAAAATAATTATCTTTATGAGAGATTTCAGTTGTTCAGAAATTGCCTTTTAACTGTGGGTCATGCGTAAAAACCCCAAAACAATCATGTGTGCAAACACTGAATCTCTGAATAATTCCAAACATACTTTATACAATTACTTACCTGATATCATGAGAAAACTAAACGCAGAAAAGTCATGTCATGGTGCTGTGCTTGAATTGTGAGATTGGACACCAATAAAATTTTTCATAGAAATGAGACACATTAAACCTATGTTAAGCATCTGATTAAGATGTTTTGTAAATTGATGCCAAGCCCATCTGTTACTGAGGACTAATCTTGCTCAGCGTGAGTCTTTCTGTCACATGTTATTAGCTGACTCTTTCGGTTTGGCACAACAACAACTGGCCAAACATATTATCACGATAAATGTTTCTATATACCCTGATATTTATCACCATACAAAGTAGATTTCTATAAATTAGTCACAGGTTTTAAAAAGTATCCTCAACATCACTGCAGACCAAAGAGACCACATCCCGTACTGTTTCTAATATGAAAATATTTTAATTGTAAAATGTATATTATTAGACCACAATATAGTGTACATGAGCCCAGGATACAAGTTAAAATAGGACTACACTTACAACAACACTTCAGTGCAGTTTCATAACTCTTTGCAGGGGTGTATAAATCGTGAATTTTTATCTAGCCCACTGGACAAGGAAAAGCTCTGCTGTGCTGTCTAGTGCCGCCACGTCTTATTTAGTCAGAAACCTAACTAGGTTACAACACAATGTAATAATACTGCAACTACTTGGCTTATTAAATTGAGAGAAAAAATAAGTGAGGTTCTGGGGACATAAAGGATGAAATACATCCAGCAGCAGAGTGTTATTTATTGAACCCAGTGAACTGTGATGGCACAAGCAGCTCTAATGTAATGTAATTTAAAACTAAATGCATTCCAAATAAAAAGGTTAACGATTACAGAACTGTTAATAACTATGCCCAGTGAAACAGAGCAGAGATAATAGTCATCTTTAATATCCTAAATATATAAATATCCAGGACACATTCGAGTAAACACACATCAGACATCGGATTTCCTCTTCCAAACATATCCTGTCGCATTTTCACCGGGATAACATTCAAGGCTGGATTGTGACCAAGGGTCATTTTGCTTTCTAGACTATTCGAAAAAAAAAAATAGTAGAGAATCATCCTGCAAGATGATTCTAATATCTTTAAAGGAGCAGTTTGTCAATCTTAGTGTCCTCTGCTGCCTACAGAGTGAATTACAATCCATCAATCAAAAGCACTGATACGGTAAGTCTTCCACCTCGCTCAGTCGACCCCATCCTCTATGCCAAGGCTACATATTCCTCGTGAGATGCATTTTAAGGAAAATGGGCGTGGGGGGGTGGGGGGGGGGGTCATTCGGATGAGGTGAAAGTCTGATGAGAAGAAGATGAACAGAAACCAGAACCGAAAAAGCTAGACAGATCAAAGGGATTTTATAAAGATAGGAAAATGATGATGATGATGATGATGATTATTATAGCTCATTTAAACATTATAAATGACATATTTTATAGCCTATTTTTTAATAAAGCATCGTTAGTATGACAAGTTCATCAGTTTAATGATCAATATTCTTAAGGAAAATATAGTAATAAATATTTAAATATTATTTAATATATTTCTACATCTGCTCATTAAAGGTGTAGGGAATTTCTTGGTTGTTTACAGTTGACAGGGTCACAGGGCAGCAGATGTTACAGATGTTGATAAACAAGGAATATTACAAACATTAAACTTAGTTAAGCTGAGCTTTTTATTTTTTAGGATGCTGAACCCATATGGATGCTACCCCATGTATGAAAGGAGTAGAGCTCCTAAGTGTGTGTGTGTGTGTGTGTGTAGGTGTTACTCACAGTAGGTTTTCCTGGTCAGCTCCTCCACCACCTCTGGCTTGAGTTTGCTGTTGGATTTGCCCATCTCTCTCTCTCTCTCTCTCTCTGCGTGTCCACTCGCTCCTTAGGATCACTGCTCACACTTTCCGTTCACATTTGCTTTCAAGCATTCCGTTCTCTCCTCTTTTCTCCCACACACACACACACACACACACACACAGGAGAGAATTAAAATAAACGCAGAGAGCCTGATGGACACAAAAAGAAAAGGTGTCTCAAAATAATCCCGGGTGTCCTGTTCCTTTTAAGTTTACAGTAAGGACTCTGTCCCGGGAGTAGACCGTGTACCCGGGTGAATGTCCTCAGCTCTGTCTGGAGAAAACGCGTTCACTCGCGGTGCGTGGACACAAAGCGCGCACGCGCTCACTCACAGCCTTCCTCCCGAGTGCGCGCGTGTGTTGACGCCGTTGTCCCTGACAACTAACAGCCCCGCCTCCTTTCACATGAAAGCTAGCTAACACGATCTCACTCTCTCGCGCGCGCGCGCTCTCACCGTTTGGAGGAAGTGCGTCTAATTGAATTCTGTAGAAATGAGAAAACACCTCATGACCAGTCTGTGCACTGGTAACTTATATTCATTATACTGTATTTATACTGTTATATGTATTTAAGATTATATATAAATAACACAATATATTATTACTGTTTTATATATTACACTAATATAATACATTGGTATGTATTTATAGTACTGTTATATTTTATATTTATTTAGTTATTTATATTATTTATTATTATTTATTTACAGATATTGAATTTTATTGCTGTTTTTTCCCCTTATATTTTGTTAGAAACACTCAAGAACAAAAGCGCACACTTTTCCAAGGATGTGATTTCCTGTTCACGCCTCTTTCTTTCTGTTCTCCATGGCAACACTGACCCCGCCCCTTTTTGTTTACCTCCTCAGTTTTAAAATGGAAAACGTCCTTACAGGCACAATAGTACCAAAGCACTGAAAATACCGTTTTAAAAATGCAAAGTCTATTTAATTCTTGTAATAAAACCTGGAAATAAAAATATACTTTAATATCTTTTTCGATTTTGTAAATTATTTGGCAAAAGAAGCACCCAAAAAAAGTAAATGTTGAAGTTCTGTAAATGTCATATTGTTAAAGTCAATGGGGAGAAAGATTAAACAACAATGGTAACAGAAGTGGGGTAATGATCCAAAAGCAAGACATTTGCATTTACAGTTAGAGGTATATGTGAAAAGGATGGGGGGAAAAAACAGGAAGCTGAATTAGCAGACTAAGAATTGGACACAGCAATCTTAATAGTAAATTCAAATTTCAAATTCAAATTCAAATTCAAATTAGAGAATTAAATTAAATTAGTAGTCTATTTATAGTAGGTAAGCACGCAACTAGACTGTAGTGTAGACTGCAACTGAGTGGAATGCCATGAAAGTGAGACTCCCGAGCATGGTCTGCTCTCATGCAGGAAATATATGAAGGAGAACTAGAGAGAGTTCTAAGAGTTAAGAGTCTTTTAGCACAGAGAGTCACTGATCAGGGAAGGAAGCATTTAATGTTGTTTTTTGAGGTAGACTGGACTGGAATTTCAGGTTTAAAGGACAGGGAAGCTGAAGAGAGAGCGATCTATAGGTGGTGGTGATGAAACTTACAGAACTAAATGCTGAATGGTACTGAGAGGAAACGTGTCGAAAAGAAAAAGTTTATGGAAGTACCAGATAAAGCAGACGAAGTATGTTTGGTTTGTCACATTTTATTTATTGAAATTAAATCTGTGGAAAAAAGTACTTATCTAATATTCATTTTAATTTGTATGAAGCTACTCCTACAAACTGCAAAGTGCATTATGAAAGCTGTATATTCTCTAGTTTGGACATTAATCTTTTAAAGTCCATTGTTGGATTTAGTGAGTTGAACATCACTTTAGTTGCACTTTAGTTGTGGATTTAGTGAACTGAGAGTGGTTTCAGACACGTGGCTGAATGCAGACAGATCTCAGGACCTTTCCAAATATATCCACACAGAATATTCCAGTTATAAAATAGTAGTGAGGATAAAGTGCCAAATGCATGCCAATCAACTTTTCTATTATTTTTTAACTATGGCAAGTAAATATTGGCGGTCTCACTCACTCATTCTTTATACCATCTAAAGTATTGAACTTGGGACATGGGAAAGGGCAAATATTCACACTCCATTGCATTGCACATTCTACTGCACTTGCTTGCACTGTGAGACTCACTCACTCACTCACTCACTCATCGTCTATACCACTTTATCCTGTATACAGGGTTGCAGGGACCTAGAGCCTGTCCCACGAGATGGGGCACAGGGCACACACACTCACATGCTCATTCACACACTATGGGCAATTTGGAAATGCCAATTAGCCTAATCTGCATGTCTTTGGACTATGAGTGGAACCTGGAGTACCCTAAGGAAACCGACCAAGCACAGGGAGAACATGCAAACTCCATTCACACAGACCCTGAGGCAGGAATCAAAACCCTCACCCTGGGGGTTGAGGTCACAAGGCCACAGTGCTAACCACTATGCCAACATGTGACTGGGCTTTAGGAGAGGAAGAGAATTATAATAAATGGCATAACAAAAAACCTATACACATTTAAGTTAATCAATTATAATCTCTTGAAAAATGAAGGAATATAATTGAAAGACTAATGTACATATATATCAGAGCTTTCAATAACATAAAAGAACCAGAATAGATAAAAACATAAAGTTCACCCATCCTTCTGTTAGTAATCTTACACAGAATTCTTTCGCAGTCTGGTTTCTACAGTCAAAATATCCATATATAGTTAAAAGAAAGTGTGTCCACGTGACTTGAACTCTATCTGTCTTTATTTCAGGCAGAAAGCGACCCCAGGCTTTCAGTGCATCAAGCATTCCATAGGAGTCTGGATGTTGTCTGAGCTTCCCCCGCTAATGATGTCATGGCAAAATGCCTCAAGCTATGTCAGCCCATCTGACCCCACGGTGCAGCATAATGAATTTGTGTTCTGCTAAAGATGTCCAGGAGAGAAGGGGAGGTGGGGGGGTATGGTTCAAAGGATGCTAAAAGAAGGCAGAAACAAGTAAACAAGTGAGCAAGAGTGCTGAGTCAGTGCTATGCTGCCGTATAAACATCACCTGCAGTGTCACTGTCCACCCTCCCTTCAGAGAACACAACATATTGACTTGGCAGACATTGCATAGCCTAGATTCTAGATTAGAACAGCTCCTGCATGGGACATTTTTAAAGTAGGCTACGTCTCCTGACATGGCCTCTTTTCGTCCAAGACGGGAAAAAAATTCTCTTTTCGTTCCCCTTAATCTATCCACTTTCTATTAGTTCCAGTTCCAAGAATGCCACATGAGACTTCACACAGGTGGCATTGTCAAGACATTTACATGCAGTCAGAGTGCCATTAGATTTTGGTAGCTGTAGGTAGTTAAAAAAACGTTAAAAGAAATTATATTATATGCTTTCACATTTCAGCAGCATGGGAGCAGAGAGCACGCTGAGCTCATACGTGCCAGCACCATCTGGGCGTTAATAACGAAATATCGCCAAAACAAACAACACACCAGTGAAAAAGCAATGACAGCACCATAATGGAGCTTACCTGCACAGCAGGCCTGCTCAGTGGAGACCATTTCAATTTGCTCAAAGGCTTCAGTTTGGCTTTGACAAGATAAGTGGCAAAATGTGAGTGTAAACTTTCTAGTAAATCCTAATGTTTATCCTAAAGTGCATGAATATGGACAAAACACACAAGCACAAATCATAGAAAATGAAATAATGCGCTCCAAATCTGTCTTTGTTTGACCCAATTAAGCTGACCAAACCTATATATATAGGTATACAGTATACATTATACAGTATACAGCGTGTCTGCAGTCCAAATGTCATATTAAAAAAGAGGTCAGGATCTGAATGTCCAATCATTTTGCATCTCATTGTCAGATTCTCATAAAACATGCAGGACAAGTAATCCTTTTCAATTGTAATACAGATTGTCTCAAAGGCACTAAACAACATCAGTGCCTTTTGGCAGAGAGCTTGCAAATCTCCATAGATGTCCCCTTGCCCAATACAGCAATGCAGAGTAATCCATCTCTGTCTCTGCAATCCCCAAAATTATCCTCCCTCTAAAAAGAGGCCATCCCATATGAAGGGAACACCACACCCCCTCTCTGATCAAACTCACATAAGGGTCAGAATGGAAAGAAACATAATGAAAACATATGAACATATGAAATAAAGGTAAAGATATCAAAGAACAGGGATGAGCTTTTACAGTGACTCAATGCGTGTCCTTGTGGAGAGGGCAATGAAACATAATCATGTAATACATTTCAGCAGCTGTTTCCTTGAGACGATACAGAATGAAACATTAGTGCTGAACAGGGAAATGTCTGCTGAACGTTAGAGTCTCAATCGGCGAGGTTAAAATAAAACTATGAGGGCTGCCCCGAAAGTAACGCAAGTGGGAATAGCTTTTTCAATAACTGACATATGTTGTTCAAATCACACGTCTACATAGGTACTGTTCAACATAGTCTCCAGAGAAACATTTTTAGACTTTTTCCCACATGATGTTGAACTGCGAAAGGGGATTTTCAAAGAGGAGTCAAAGTTGTGTTCAACGATGGCGCAAATGCATATTGCCTGCCTTACCTTAAATTCACCTTTACACTCAAATATAGGCTTTGCTCTGTATCTGTATATATATGAGCAAACATATTTAAAATCATGATAGCTACTGAAACCCCAGATCAGACTACAAAGTGTCTACAGCAACGGCGCATACGGCAGGCAGAAGTAAAGGCTGCCAGAACATTGGAGCTGCTTGAGGAGGACCAGCGAGTTGACTACATGCTCTATGCGCAGGTAATACACAGGCATCAGGATCTGCGGAGCCATTGGTAACCTCTAGTCACCTATTTATTAAATAATTAATTAAAGAATGTTTGTACACTTACATTAATTCTTGATACAGTAAATAAATGATCCCACACTAGATAACAGAATAAGAAAAGAAAAACTGTCAGGGTATATAAAATATATTCAGAGACATGAGAGAACCTGAAAGTTATAAATGAGCTTACGCCAGCTGGAGACCCAAAGATTTGCATCTTGAAGGCTATAGCGTTAAAGCAGGTCATTTTTCACATTGTGAGACAGCTAATGTGGCTTATATCTAATCTTTACACCCAAAAGACAGAGGAGGGTTGTGTTGAGTGCCAGCACAATCACCCGCCCCCCCACCGATAATGGTAAACGAGCGTAGAGATAAACGCTACGTGTCAAGACATTAGACATCAAAAGAGATGAATTAAGCTAAGCCTAGATCCCTAAATAGCAAGACATGCAGCTTGTACCTAAAATAGCAATGTACTGCTAACATTGATAATTACCCCAAACAATAGATTATAGTAGATTCAGTAAATGGTCAAATGTTATATACAGTATTAAATGCATAACATTGCATTGCATCAGAAAAACTGAACATAGATATAAAAGATTTACATTTTCCATCCCACATATCCTGTGTAGGGCCGCAGGGGGTCTGGAGCCTATTCTAGGGAACTCCTGATGACACCGCCATGGGAAACCCCTGCTCTGGTGCTGCAGTTTCTCCCATACCAACGACTTCCCTATCCCCTGAAAATGTGTGAGATCACCACATGCACTGTGCCAAGAATTGACTCTGAGGCCAAGAAGTTCATTCTGAAGTGTTTGGGTCAACTGAATGACTGTATAGTGGAATGACTGTATATAAACCATTCACATGTTTTTTTTTTTAACAGATTATTGAAGCTTTTTTTTTTTTACACAATACAACTTATTGCATCTAAGTGAAAGAAAAAAAAAACAGCAATAGTAGCTGATTGTGGCTCCAAAACTAGAAATAGTCAATTAGTGGTTCTGGGAGCATGAGGAATCATTTTCACACATTAATTGGTCACGGTAAAAGGTTGTTGGATGAAATATCAGTGTGTGAGACTCTTTTTTTTTTTTTTGGCCAGGCACAGTATTTATATACAATGAATGCTTTTTATGGGAGAAATTTGATGATAATTAAAGGTTGTGGTTGACGGTTTTGGCATGGACTGAAATGAGCGTTGTAAACACAAACATAATTTCTAGCATGCACCTGAAGCTCTTGCTGTGACTATAATCAATAGTCAAAAAGTCAGTCACTCAATCTCTATACCGCTTATCATGCACATGGAGCTCATCCCAGGGGACTTGTGGCAATAGGTACACCCTACAGTAGGCAGGGCACCAGTCCATCACAGGGCACAAGCATGCACGCACTAATACACACTACGGGCAATTTTGAAATCCCACTTAGTCCCACCAAGCACGAGAAGAATAGGCAAACTCCATGAACACAACCCAAAAGTGGAACTCGAACACTCAACCAATCAGCTTAATTTGTATTAATTTAATGTATTAATATGTATTTAAAACTTTGCACAAAAAGCATTGATAACTTTGACACTTCTGTAGAAAGCCATGTCACATTCTGCTGTAAATTGTTCTAACAGCCCCTCAAGGAGTTCTTTCCCCTTTATGTACAGTAGCTTATTTTAATGTGTAAGTTAGCATGGTTCCAGCAGTTGAGGTTCTGGGTTGCTGATTGGAGGGTCAGGGGTTCGAGCCTTCTCACTGGAAGGTTACCACTTTTTCGGCCCTTGGTCACTGCTAGTGCCAGCCCCAAAGCCAATCTATGGATGAGAAAGGAGGAGACTTGGGCATTGTACTAGCAACCTGGCCTCTTAAAAAACACCAATGCTATAGAAACGACGGAACCCACCAGCCAATGTGCTCAACAGTACGGAAGGGAAAAAAAGTTACGGTGTTAAGTATTTTGGTAGATACTAGACAACCTTGAAAGGAAGATGAAAAATACTTGATGAAATCTTTCTTGCTAGATTCATAAGATTAATTCTGTATTTGAATATTAATATAAACATTTAAGTAACATAAATTTAACTTTTGGAACCTATTTCTCCATTCAAATAATCATGGAGATCAGAGATTTCCCTTACACAAGACATTAGGTTTGATTTCCTGTCAAGTAAAATACATTCCTATGTCTGTTTTAAGTGCGTTTAAAATACAATCACTGAAACATCAAGAGAGGATTTGGGTTGGTGGAATAAAAAAAATGTCATTCTCAGTCAGCAGAAAGAAGACAGAAGCACTGATGCTATCAGCATTAATCAGTGTGAATACAGAGTAGTCCAAAGCTAAGGCAGTCAGTCAGGAAGCATCAACAAGGAAGCTGGACAGCAAAGGAAAAAATGATCAACAGAGTTGTAAACTGGTCTGATAGGTGGAAAATTCCGCAGACCAGACCCAGCTACCTCATTAGATCCACCTTTGACATCCTCCCAAGTCCAAGCAATCTGTGTTGATGGTAATGGTCTGAAACAAACTGCCAACCTGTGATGTCTCACATTAAATCCTGCAGCTTACAATTGGCTGTAGGATTGCATTGGCACAAGGTCAGTATACGTGGTAGCATGAACAAATCTCTACAGTTTACAGTAGCTGTTGTCCTGGAGAAGAATTAGAGCTGGCTGGAGTCTAAGAGTAGACCAACAATGGCTCCCCTGTGAAATCACCGCAACTTGTCTCTGGCCAGAGATCAGACAGCTGGGGTCATCAATATCAAAAGCAGTAATAATGGCCTGGCCCAATGTGTCTAGACAGGAGATACCAGATGCAACCTTTGAAAGAGACAGGAAAAGACTGTTAAGTCCGTGCAGAGAAGCAAGGAAGAGGGCAATTATATCTCCTAGATCAATAGCATGTAAAGGTTTTGTAGGAATTGCTCCCTAAGGATATCTCCATGAACTAGAATGTCAGGGCAGCCTTTGGGGAAAGCACTGAACAAGCTCACAGAATAGGTAGATAACTGCGGCACCTAGTTGTAGATTGTAAGGTATGATAAGGCATGCTGCAGGGGGTGGCAGGGAGACATCTCAGAGCTATTCTGAGATTAAAGGGGCAAAACACCAATGGAAGGTGACTCCCGGCTGAATAAACTGCAGCTAGCTCAGTGGAACTGTCAGAGGCGCAACAGGGAGCATTGTCCAGCAGGCTACTCACCTCTGCATCCATCTGAATATTAAAAAAAGGAAATGCAGCTTGCCATAGGCTTACAAAATTTATTCTGAAGTTACAAGCATTTGAACAGTTTCTTTAAATGCACACAAGCATGCTAAAGAGTATGTCACTTCACTTGGTGATGTTATCACATCTTAATGAATCTTAGGCAGTTTGGCATGCAGTCTGGAATTTGACCTTAATAAAAAAAATAAAAAAGTAAAAAAGTAAATACAAATTGCAGTTTCTAAAAATGATGATTTCATTTATTAATGGAAAAAAAGCTGTCCAAACCTACCTGGCCCTATGTGAAAAAGTAATTACCCCTAAACATAATCAAGTGTTTGGACTTAAATTGTGTTTGGACTTGATTAATAACTGGTTGTGCCACTCTTGGCTTCAACAACTGCAATCAAGTGGAGGAATTTTGGCTCTCTCTTCTTTGGAGAATTGTTTTAATTCAGCCACAAAGGAGGTTTTTCAAGTCTGTTTAAGGTCATCTTAATTTGATTTAGTTTTTTTTAGCCATTCAGAAATGGATTGATATTCTCCTTTAGGATATTCTGGTAGTGTGCAGAATTCATGGTTCCATCAATTATGGCAAGTCATCCAGGTTATGAAGCTACATAGCAGCCCCAGGCCAACACATACCCCCACCATGTTGGATGTTGGTATGATGATCTTTTTATGAACTGCTGTGTTATTTTTTATGTCAGATGTACAGTAACAGGACTCACACCTTCCAAAAAGTTTAACTTTTGTCTCATCAGTCCACAGAATATTTGGCCAAAAGTGATAATATAAATATTTTTTGCCAAATATGAGAAGGGCCTTGGTTTTCTTTTTGGTCAGCAGTGACATCCACCCTGGAACTTTCCCATGCATGCTATTTTTGCCCAGTCTCTCTCTTATCTTATTATTTCTCTTTCTTAACTGAGGCAAATAAGACCTGCAGTTGTGTAGACGTTGTTCTGGGTTCTTTTATGAGTTCCTGAAGGAGTCATTGTTGTGCTCTTGAAGTAATTTTGGTAGGCCGGCTACTAACGAGAAGGTTCACCAATGCTCCATATGTGGAGAATGTCTCGCTCCATAAGGCTTAGAAATGGCGGGTTAACCCTTTCCAGACTGTTATATATCAATTACTTGATTTCTCATCAGTTTTTTTGAGTTTCTTTAGATTGTGTTGCTTTTATTTGGATCTTTTAGCATGCTTCATGCTTTGTTAGACAGGTTCTATTTAAGTGATTTCTTCATTCAACAGGTCTGGCAGTAATCGGACCTGGGTGTGGTAAGTGAAATGTAACTCAGCTTTCCAAAAATCACAGTCATTCATGATTTGGGAGGAAGGGCAATTACTCATTACTCAATCATAATTTTTTTTACTCTGGTTATCTTTGTGTAATATAAAAATTTTGCGATGATCTGAAACTGAAAGTGTGACAAATACAGTATACTAAAAAAAAGTACTAATACTTTTATTACTGTACAAAGATATAAATCATATGTGATATGTCAAACTCAGCACAAGGAGTTTCAAAATGTAAATTAATATTTATGTGTGCAATTCATTCAGGATTTATAAATATACAAAGTTGATTCATTTATATTTGATTCATAATATTATTACATAAGAAGTTGTAAAGTGTGTATGGGGTTGTGTATTAAATTGGTATTATGGACTTATATCTAAATAGCATTATCAATATGATATGAGCTGGACTGGTCCTTGTTACACACTTTTCAGTATCTCCGGCTCTTCAGTCTGTTCTCAGTTGCCTGTTGACATCTTGGCAACATTACAATCTTTTAAAGGGCATCTAAACCACAGCAATGACACAGCACACTCGAGATATGAGGATGATTAATAAGTGATTCCACTTCATTGTTTACTTATGTTTCTCTGAGAAAATGTGAAATTTGTTATCCTCAGTATATCAATACCAAACTGACTCATTTATAATGGTGATTGCTTGGGGCCCTAGTGTGGTGAAGGAGCTAATAGATGACAGTTGTGGTCAAATGTATGCAAACAATAGTGAAATTTTATGTGTTAATGACCTTATTAAAAAAATAAAGTAAAATTACAAGATAATAAGAATATTATTATTTTATTCAATAAAATTGCTTAAAGTTTAGTATTTATTAATTGGTGGTTCCTACCACAGTTGGACTAAGAGAGTAGACTAACTATGCAGAGTAGACTAACTGGGATTCCCATATTGGCACCTTGGGAGAAATCAATCACTTCACCGTGTACAGTACATGGTATATGGTGTTTAATCTATTTTGTTCCAGTTACTGTGACAGTGCTCAAATTTAAGTAAAACTGTATGTCTTGGTTTTGATAGTTGCCAACGTGAAATGCATGCAGAAGGAATTCTGACCATTTTAGTCAGGGTGTAAAGTGATCATTAAAAAAAACATTTCTGAAAGCACTCATTCTATGGTTGTTTTAGTGTCAGGACATACTTGCACACAAGATTGTCCTATTCTCAAGATTTCGCCTGAAGCCCCACAGACTCGCAGGCCATCAGCTCAGCCCTGCACTGTATACAGCTTTATGAATCTGGATCATTTGCCTTTCTATCAATGGTTTAGGCAGAACAACAAGACATGGTAAAATTTTCTATGAATAAAAGATTCAAACCTCGACCTTTGGAGGTGCAAGGCTACAGTGCCAACCCAGAAGAAAAGCATGTTAGGCAGAATGTGTACAGGATCATGAAACACATTGTGAGGATATATTGTGAGGAAAGTGCTATCTGCCCTTTTCCGCATTCAGGAGCTGAAATATAATTAGATAACGTCACTGTGAGTAACTGGGGAGAAAATGTGCGCAACTCATTCCGCCCAGAGATGATTATTTTGACTTAATCTGCCCATGATGATAGGGTGAAGTCTTTTGTGTTGCATCACTCAGCAGTCCTGATATCCTGAGATCATTTCAGTGTTTTTAAGTAATTATGATTTACTGACTGACTTCGGCGTTGGGTAAGAAGGGTGTTCAAGTCAAACCAGGACTTTTGATTGTGCAGAATAACAACAAAAAGGAGAGTAAAAACTCCCAGTTCCTGTATATAATCCCCTCCTACACTAATGCACTTATCCCAGTGTTTCGTTAGTGTTTGGATACAATCAAAGTAGAAAGTTTTCTCAAGATGCTAGAACCATGATCGGACTCCCTGATTCACAACTGAAAGGCTGGAAACCCAGGAACTCCTTTAATGGCGCAAACATGTGGAAATGGCTTGGAGCAAAGTCAGGACTGTACGGAGGATGTGGCAATAACCCCAAGCTGAGGTCCTGTGATGTGCAAGTGGTGTTTGTGAACGATTACGAGTACAGCTCATGTATATCTTTGGCAACTGCAGAGGGCTCTGACCCAGCTTGGCAGCGCTTTAAACATTTGCACCATTTAAATGTTTTACTGCATCGAAAAGTCTAATCACCGTACTGTATCCTTTACAGCATCATTCACAAGAAAGTTCATTACGGTTTGACTTGAACACCCCTTGTAAATTTCCGGAGACATTAGGTGGAACATCATTAAACTAATTGAACTCTGTATAAAACGTATAAGCTGTAAGAAAAGAGTTTAGACCGTTTTGCTGGAGGATTTCTAACAAACTATGAAATATCATAAAACACTTTACATATAATAAAAAATAATCCCAAGAACCATTTTTTTTGTGAAATTTTGGTCAGAACTAAACACCTCTATTTCACAATATGAAATGTTATACAAACTCTGCAAAATGGTCATATATTACTTTAATCCTTCAAATACTGATAAACCAAAAATTACAGCAAATATCCAAAATGCAAATGAAGTCCACACCAAAATGATCAAATACTGATTGAAATCATTACCCTGAACAGTAAATAGCAGATTATTCAAAACAGAAGCACATGGCAAAAACTGTGTTAAGCCTAAGCAACGAGAATTTTTTTTCTTTCTTTTTTGCAAGCTATGTAATTATTGTTATAGTTGGAATGTAGCAGCTAAAAGCAAATGGTAATAAACTGAAATAGACACCCGAATCTGTTTAACTAGATGTCGTAAAATCAGATCTCATTTGTGTTTTGACCCTTAGTGTTATGTGAAGAAGGCAAATTAGATATGTTCTTTTAAACCTTATAATGCGAATTCGCAGTGACGCTCACTGACGAGTGTAAAAACATTTTTTTACGTGTGAGAAGAGCATCTATTTGTGTCATCTAGAATCTTATCTATGTCACATGAAAATGAATTTAATGGTGGAGCTTTTTAGAAAATCTGCAGATGACTGACTGATTAGACATTTCTCCCTGATATCTGCTCGCCGTCACACAGATTGCAAAAAACAAAAAAAACAAACACTTATCTTTCGCAATTTTTACCAAAAAAAAAAAAAAACAACAACAACAAAGGTAGACACAATTCAAAAGAAATCAAACAACTGGATAATTTAATACTGAGGACATATCACGTTATCTAACTCACAAGTTTCTGAAAATAAGCAAAAATATTTATGCATTTAAAATAAATCCAACAAATGATACTGATGATAATTAAAGATTTGTCATTTTAAATATTATTAAAATTATTGATAGACTTGTAAGATACAGCCCAGTGCATTCACTTGCAACATCCACATAAGAAACGCTTCGATTCCCCCATAAAACATTATTAGATCGCCCAAATAAAAATAATAACTGCCACTGAAAACATGACAAAGTCAAGGTTCATCCTGTAAGGTAGGAAATCTTGCATCTGTACAATTGTCTCAGATCTGTACATTTTTACAGGAAATACAGTCGTGCTTTATGCGTCACTTTCCGACAACAGTAATTCAACTCAGATTTACAACACCTGTATGTAAACTTGAGGCTCTTGAGAATACAGAGGAATCTGCATAGTGACACCTCAGTAACTCGGAGTGTGTTGGGTAAAGTGCCAGGAAAAAGAAAAAAAAAAGAAAAAGAGACCATAGATAAAAAAAAATAAAATAAATAATAATAATAAATAAATAAAAGAAAACGACCTGCATAAACTAAAGACAAAAGCACAGTACCAAGCGTTTCCATTAGAACTACAGAGAAAGAGAAGTTAGTGAGTCTTTATACAGTCTGTCGAACATTTACAGAGATATTACACCACGTCCCAGCATGAGTGCGTCCAGTGGGAATTTTTCCACCGTGTCCTCCGCAAGTTTAGGTTAAAATGCCTGCCATGTCGTAACTAGCCATGAAGTCCAGGGACATCCTGGAAAGACTGTATGTCCCATCATGCCATGCTCTCCCGCTCCTCTGATGGGCCATTGGACACCTTCTTCACTTTTTTCACGCCCTCCCCTATAGCTGTGGATGTGGTTACCCTGTGGAGAGGTGGATGGTGTTATATTAAGAAAGTAAGTGACACACATCTCTATATAAAAAATTTTCATTTTGGTAAAGCTGCCATGCAAACACTAGGTCACCTTATGAATAAGTAATCAATTCATGTCCTGATTACACAGTTACCAAAACACTCAAAAGTTTCTATCTATTTATATATTTTTAAATATATTTTTTAGATTTATATAACTTGAGGTCATACTAATTCTAAGAACCTTACTTTAATTTCTTTTGTGGGAACTAATGATGCCAGTCTTGCTAGAAATTATAATCCATTCTCTAGCTCTGTCAAAATATCGTCCATGTGACATCTTTTTGTCTCTACATTGCTACAGTCTCATCAATGTACTGTGCTTAAGGTCTACTGTAAATGTCAATTGGATTTACACCATCATTGGCATCACAAGTCCTGGTTTGACTTGAACGCCCCTCCTATATGATGCATTTGCTGTACAGCTTCCTATGCAAGATGTGGCTACAGAAACTATAACGAAGCATTTGTATAAACCTGTGATTTGCCTTTGCAGCTGGGCCTACTGTCAGAGCTGTGCTGGTCTGGAAACCTAATAAACACCTTCTGCCCGATCAGAATTGAGAACTTGACAGTGCTGCTCCAGTTATAATGTTAAAGTATGTGTGTTTGCATATGCCACCTGTGTTTTGAGTCTTGTAGATCGACGGTTAAATCATTTCACTGGCCCCAATTTGGCTCCAACACACCCGAGCTCAAGCTGCGCACTTTTCCTGGCTTCGGCTTTCTAGATGTGATGTGTGTGTGTTGCACGAATGTGTTGATTATGAGTGGGACCGTGAGCCACAAAACTATGCCGATATAAGCTACTAATGACTGAGCTCTTCTTCGATTTTCAATTTGCTTTTCATGCTTGTATGTTTCCTTCACAGCTGATCTGTAAGATGAGATTGAGGGTGAAGGCAGAATATAAATAAAAACTTATTCTTAGAATTCTGAGTTGGTTCAATTAGCGGTGAATTTGTTACATGATGCCGCTATACCAACCAATCCTCTTGATTTCCTTCCTAATTCTGTATCCCCTCAAGACAGATCTCAAGACAACCCTGTTCCTAGCTGATGTGTAAGAACGGCTCATTTTGAACGAATGTTTACTTCTACAACAGATGACAACACAATTTGCTAGGAAACAAAGATTGGACTAAATAAAGAATAGGGGAAAAAAAAGGTCATGTGGTCAGATTGACCCTATTCCAGAGCGATGTGTGCATCAGGGTAAGAAGGTTAGCGCATGAAGTGATGCCCTGTTATGTATAGTGTCCCTGGATTCAGTGTTATAATCTGGAGTCCAGGCTCAGCAATGTTATGTGGCAATGAAATTAAGTCAGCTGATGACCTGAATGTACTGAATATTAGCACACGTACCAGATTATTACACGCGTTTTCTTCTTCCCTCATGCCACTGGCATATTAAATGAAAGAATCAGAGGCCTGATTTGAAACTTTGAAATTTGCTGAAAAATGCATGTATGTATTTATGGAATGGTTTGACTGTCTCTTCATCAATAACATAATATTACAGACAAAATATGAATAAACAAAATATTAGTGTGACTTGTTTTTAAGTATAAACACTGTATATAAAATTATGACAGAGAACTAAAAGGAAAGGCAGATCATTATGACTTTTTAAAAATATACCAAATAAAAGATATCTTTTTAGATACATTCACTTAAGAGCAACAATCCTCTTGAATGAATGCCACAAATGAGTTTTGCTCTGTAATTATGCTATAATAATGTTTATAAAAGCCTGAGAATAGAGGAGCCTGAGGTACTGTCCCAAAAGTCAAATAAACGTCTCTTTGTTTTGTTTAATCACATTTCACTGGCTACCATCTGTGATGGTGAGAAACAGGATTTGTCCTGTTTCTGTTCGAGAGCCAGTTAGCTACACTCTGAGCACAGGGAACTGAAGGTGAGACACTGTGAAGTTACTGCAGGACGAGAAGACGAATGTGGTTTTATAAGATGAAACATGGGTCATTATTATAAACATCTATTTCCAGTCAAACCATCATTCATGTATTTTATGGATATGCTATTAATAAGGAGAGGCAGGTTGACAGAAGTAACTCTCCACTGTGATTTTACATATAATTTTACAACGTGCTTGGCAATTTTATTTCGGATATCTCCCTCGGATATCTCCCTCTCCTAAGTTAATTCTAGGCTATCCTACAGGCACCATGCCTTTTATATACATCCCTCACAGCAAAATTACAACATACACAGCTGGAGTGGCGTGTAGCCAGCCGGGGCCGTAATGAACAGGAGTAATGTGATGTATTCATCTAAGGGCCAGCTGATCCTCCGCCACCTTCGGCACCTGCAACTCCTTTCAGGAGATTTTTTTTTGGGATCAGGAGAAGCCCCCCCCCCCAAAAAAAAATGCCAGGCCACATGGCGTCTACTGGAGTAGCTGGGCTATGTCAGCTTCCTGGCAACAGCAAGGGAACATTCTGGAGTGAAAATATAGACTGATGACCTGAAGATGCAAAACCACATGAACAGATCCTGTCCTCCCAGTAAAGCCGGAATTCAGAACCAGTACTCAGCAACCATGATGGTTGTATTTTTAAATAAAATCCATTTTCAGTCCAGGTTTCCCTTTCATTCATCTTCTCTCTTTTTTCTTATAATTCATTTTGTACACCGGCTGTCTAGTCCACTTTCCATCCACAAAGAACATAAAAAATAAATAAATAAAGCATGAGCTCGCCCACTGCACCTTTTAGATTGAGGTGAAGGACTCGGCGAAGGACTCACCCTGAGGCGAGGGTGAGAGAAAGACTGGAAAAATGTGGGGAGGAAAATGGTGCAGGTGAAGAACAAGGACACACGTTGCTAAGCTATTTCTGGCCAGGACTACGAGCAAGGGACAGAATGAAAGAGAAAGAGAATGAAAAAGCAGGGCACTGAGCAGGGCTTCTGTCTGTATGGTGTCTGTATGCTATCTATTTACAGTATAAAGAATGAGTAATTTTTCTGTTTGGGTGAACATCTTACACATCATCCATCTCCATGTCCTCCTCATCCTCCACAGACAGCAGCAGGTAGGGATTAGAAGAAGCTGGGCGGAACTTGTGACCCGTCAGGACGAAGAAGGTCAGAGTGGCAAGTTCATCTAGCAGCTGTAAAAAGCAACATAAATACATGTTACATTAAACTTTGTCCATATACTTTAACCATCCAACCATCAATTCAGCCAACATCCATTTATTAATCCACTATCCATTAATCAATCATTTATCATTAATCTATCTATCCATCATCCATTCATTAATCCATCATCCAGTTATTAAACCATCCATTAATCCATCTATTAAAACATCATTCATTGATCAATCATTGACCATTCATTAATCTACCATCCATCCATCAAACAACAATCCCTCAATCACCCATCCATCATCCATTTATACATTAATCATCAATAAATCTACCATCCAATTATTATCCATCCATAATCCATCTATAGTCAGCACTGCTAACAGTATTAAAAGATTCTGTGTGACTACGAACTTCATTTATATTATTCTGCAATCCAAACAATTCTACATTTGGATGGAGTGCAGAGAAACATTGCCCTGTTCTACTGAAATAGGATCCAGTCTTAATTTTAAAGCAAGACGATGCTCTTGGACTCGTCTCTATACTCTAATTGATGGCTCCTTGATTCTATGTCCTTAAGCCCATGACCCGGAAATCGATCAAAGTTCTGCATCATTAAGGATGTATCAATTATTTAAAGGAGCTCATTGAATTTAACGATGAGGAGAAAGAAGGCGTCCAGAGTGAGGACAAGCAGTGGGACGTATAGCAGTCGTATTTACTTTCCAGTACCAAAATACTGTTTGTACAGAACACCCAAAATGCTATGAACAATAAGTAAACAAATTGTGCTCAGATGAAAACCACTCACTGAAGTAGGAGTAAATGATATGAAAACCGTAATGACACTTCACATGTTACACAATATGCATCACAATAATTAGGCTTGTACTGTAACAAGTAGGTGTCATGAAGGTTGATCTAGTGTACTGGCTGTAATTCAAGGATCAGGCGTTCCACTTGCTGAGCGTTCACAGGAACTACTGCAGTGGGTTCCTGAGCCACCTCGGTCAAGTGTGTCATTTATTGAGGAATGGCCTAACTTAAAATGTATGCACAATTCAAATATTTAAAAATTTCATCACATGTCTGGGTTTGCCAACACCCATCGTATGTAACTAATTTAATGTGCAATCTTACTGTGATTAATTATTCCATGGAATAAGAGATCGAGTTCCGCAATCAATAATAAATGACACTGAAGTTTCTGACATCTCATTCAGCTAATACATTTAGTATTAATTGCAAAGTGATTGCAAAGTGAAGAGCTAAGAAGCGAAGAAGGTATGCAGGAATATTAAACAGAAAAAAACAAACAAAAAAATGCCTGTCTTCATTTTCTTTACATTCTTAATGGCAAAGCCGAATTTTTTCATTTTAAGATGCTATAAATGTCTCAATTTTTCTGAATAAGTGCCTTCTGGGTTTCTCTTTTCTGCCATTTTATTTTGGCCCATTTGAGCTGGAGAGAAATATATTTGGTAGAGGTCGTGTTTACAAGAGAGCTCCCAATAAGAATTACTCATCTGCTTAGTTTTGTAAACAGAGGAATCAGATGTGTGGAAATTTTGTTGCAGGGAGAAAAATAGATATATTTCTGCACATTGTAGTGCCATGCTTGGCTGATCAGTTTCAGTTTTTTAACTAGCTGGAATGGAGAAATTGTTGTCACAGGAAAAAATACATAGAAAACTATAAAAATACATAGAAAACACACCAAGACAACATGCAGCGTTCATATTTGTGAACATTATGAAGTTTATCGGTTATAAATATTTATACTACATCAGATCTATGAACTTTTAATATCTGATGCCATGCAGTCAGGAGATATACAAGCACATTTACTGTACTTATGTAGTTATAAAGTTATACTATCAGAACAAGAGGTGGGAGAAATCCTACAAAAAGATCATCAAGTTAACACATTTTTAGGAACCCAGCCTGCAATATAGTTTAATTTGTGATTCATATATATATATATATATATATATATATATATATATATAGAGAGAGAGAGAGAGAGAGAGAGAGAGAGATTTAGGACAAAATACAACAAGAAAAAACAAAACAATGAAATGGTGTAAATGGTGAAGCTTTGTCGAAAAGCAAAAACAACATTAATGTAGAGAAAAAGAGAAAAAATCTCTTACTGGAAAACTCCATCTAAAATCCAGGCTTAATAAGGGAAACAGATCAGTTCCCTTTAGCATGCCTGTGTTCACATAAATCTCTGAGCACAACCCCGTAATTAAAGACATGTTCATTTAGCTCATCCTTTACCCCTCACCCTCCACCAGCTCTGACACCATCACCAAGAATTATAATGCTAAGAGGAAATATCAGGACATCAAGTCTTGATATCCGAATAGGTTGGCACAAGAGGAATGTGAAATCTCCTTCACCTCACCTGATAAAGCCATTTCCACTGGAAGGGGACGATGACCTTGATGAGGATGGCGATAATGCGGGTGAAATAAATATAGCATACGATCTGTAAAAAAGAAACGCATATTAATCGTGCAGACGTACAGAGTAACTCACATTTCCTCGAACACAATGCTGTCATTTATCTTGGTTAGGTAATGATTAGAAGGTTATTAGTGACTACTGGAGCGTGAATAATCATGTGGGGATCTGGAATTTGAAATCAATGAGAGACAGCAGTAACATCAAGAGTCGCATATTGAAAATGTACCATGCTGTTAAAAAGGGATTGATTGTACACCACTGACGAATCAGTCAAGGACTCATATGTATGCAACAGTAAGTGATAGCTTAGGTATATAGCAGTAAGTGCATAAGGAAATACAAGACAACACTGCTAACAATAATCTTATAAACACAATATTGTTCTGCTACTTGCTGGTTATTACAATGCCAGTGACAAATGGGCTAGCTTATTGTCAAATAACAAAATTTAAATACTTTGTACTGAAATATGTTTTGCGTATCTGTACTTTACTTGAGTATTTTCCCTATGTGATAAATTTTAACTTCTATTCAACTACACGTTTTGAAAACATGGCTTTTTTTTTTTTTTTTTTTTTTAATTTTTTTTATTGAACAATTGTCATACATATCAAAAGCGGCTAATTAAATGTATTATTATTATTAGATGATAAGAA
>JAQQZS010000017.1:11208480-11219736 GCA_030068045.1 Platyallabes tihoni | reverse complement strand
AACATTTTGTGTGACAAACATGCAAAAGAATAAGAAATCAGGAGGGGGGCAAATAGTTTTTCACACCACTGTATTAAAAGACTGAGTATACTAGCTGTTCTCTCTCTCTGTTGAGCAACACATGTTCCTCCTAAGCTGCCAGTGATGCAGACCCTCCGGACCCGTCTGACCCCTCCTGGTGCCCCACTTCTCTCTGGAGATCTCATCTCATGGAGGCCCCGTGTGGTCTGCTTGGGATGGGTGTGCTGACTGGGGACGTATCACTTTACCATCAAGATGGTCTTGGACTCGGCTTGGACTCTAATGGCCGGTAAATGCAGTCACTTAATAGTTCAGAACTAAAATTCCTACAAACAGTTTTGTATCCGAGTCTCCAATAACGAAAGTGGACTCCGTATTAAGTTAAACACCTCCACTGTTATACTGGACTTTCAGTCGCAATTTGGGAAAGGGTTTCAAGTTAATATGAAGTCCACTTTTGGGCACAAAACTGTTTGTGGGAATTTCAGACCTATCGGTGCTCTATTTCGTAACTTTAGTCACAAGCCATCACATAACGCACTCTTAATGAAGTATGACTACTATGAGTATGTAGGTTTTTAAGGTGGCACAGTGGCTTAGTGGTTAGCACTGTTGCCTCGCACCTCCAGGGTTGAGGGTTTGATTCCCGCATTGATTCTGTGTGCATGGAGATTGCATGTTCTCCCCGTGTGCTTGGTGGATTTCCTCCCACAATCCAAAGACATGCAGATTAGATTAATTGATGTTCTCAAATTGCCTGAAGTGTGTGTGCATTTGTGTGCCCTGCGATAGACTAGCACCCTGTCCAGCATGTGCCCTGCCTTGTGCTCAAAAGCTCCTGGGATCGGCTCCAGGCTCTCGCGACCCTGTACAGGTTGAGCGGTATAAAAGATGAATGGATTCTAATATTTTACTGCGGCCAAGAGTCTTATCACCATGCTGTGCTTGAAGTCTCCTGTAAATGTCAATGAGTTTTATGCCCTAATTTGATGAAAATTGCATACAATGCTAGTTAAGGTTTATTGAAAGTTAGCAGCATGACAGTGACAGCCTTTGCAACGCCGCTCTGGAAGACACAAAATGTGGTGTGGACATTGATTCATTCATGTTCCAGCATTCACAGCATTACACCCTTGTTGTTTACAAGAAATCAACTTAATTCTACACAGGCTAGCGTCAACACTGCTCACACACAGTGGCTAAAACAATTAACTTTTACATAGTCTTCTACAGTCAGGAGTTTAGCTCTATTATTTATATTTTGAGAACTTCAGTAACGGGGATTTCTCTGGGGCGAGTCATTGTGTTAGAAGACAACGTGCAAGTACGGAGGTCCAGCCTAATATCAATAAAAATCCACAACGGCAAGCAAATGGAGTGATATCACCTACCCTAAAATAAATTCTTGATTTCTGCTTAACCAATGAGTCGAGCACTACAGGACTGGAACAACAGTGAAAATGGCATGACTTGGTAGTAGATCCACCCTGATTGGTCGGATGGAAGAACATTTTATGTCAGAGGGGGACAAAAAACAAAAAGAAACATGGTACTGAAGACTCTGATATCTCCTGAGAATTTTAGGCTTTAAGTTTCCTGCTTAGTTTTAAATCAGTTTTTCTGATAAAGAATTTGAACATGTCATAGTAATACTGATTGATATTGATACTGGCCAATAATTTGCATCTTCTGAAACACAGTAAAATCATCTCCACAGGCACAGGAGACATCAGTTGACATGGCTGCATAAGAAATACGATGGGATTAGATGATGTGCGATTAGTCTGTTTGACTGCTCAACTGAACTGGAAAGATTTTAATACAAACAACTCAACACCAAGCAGGTCTGAAGCAGACTGGAGCTTATCATGTGCAGGTTTTGGTGGAGCCTATTCCAGGGAACGCGGAGCACGCATTGCGCAGGTATGTGACATAGACCCGCTTATCGCTTTCACTTAGTGTCTCCAATATCATGATAAAACTCATTGGATGGAAGGAAAATAGGAAAAAAGGAAAGTAAATATAATTTTTTTTTAACCCGTCTTAGATGTTGACATTTTATCTGCAAAAGATCTCAAGAATCTATGGTAGAGCAAATGAACTGTGACCCGAGTAAGAGCATCTGCCAACAGACGTTAATGAGTAAGTTTTTTTTCAGGACATAAACTGTTTTAACTGTTATTTGTAAAGATATCTTCACAAACGTGTTCTATTTTGAAGATATTTTCAGTCCCTATCCAATGGTGACTTTTTGTTTGGAAACACAAGTTTGGATTTATTTTCTGCCTAAAACAATACTGGATTTTTCCAAAACTAGGAAATAACACATAATATAATCACATGTTCTGGAAGAGTTCTTGTAAAAACTGTATTGTCAAGTTCACGTTAAAAACCCATCAAGCACTATGATTAAAATGGCTCTCGTGGTTTTGTGAATTGGTGTGAGAGGAGCCTCCTCGTCCTGAATGTGACCAAGACCAGGGAGATGGTGGTGGATCTCAGGAGGACCAAGTCTACACAAAGCACAAGTCTACATTCTGGGTAAGGACGGGGGGGTTGTGGAGAACCACAGATACAGTATCCTGGAGTTCAGATTTACAACAGATTGGACTGGAAATGCAATACAAATGCTGTTTACAGAAAAGGACAGAGCAGACTCTACTTCTTGAGGAAACTCAAGTTCTTTAATGTCTGCAGCAAGCATTGACTCTAAGAAACCCAACAAACTCACCAAAAAGGCTAGCTCGATATTGATCACTCCTCTGGAATGTTTGGAGCTGGTAGTGGAGAGTAGGATGCTACACAAACTGTTAATCATCATGGAGAACAACTAACGTCCCCACCACAACCTACTGGTTAAACAGTTGAGCATTTCATTAAGAGAATGCCTCCGCTCCGCTGTGACGAAGAACGCTACAGAAAATCTATTCTGCCAACTGCAATTAGACTTTACAACAACAACTTCTCGAACATCACATGAAATTCAATGTAAACATTTTTACCTCGTTAATGCACCTTGTAAACAGTGTTTTTTTTCTTTTACTTTACATTACCTCACTTCAATTCTTGCTTTTGTTGTTTACTTGTTGTTTTCCTTTGGGATTCATAAAGAACTCTGTCTATTTCCCTGTCTGTCTGTCCTTCTATAACATTTAGCCTAATCTGCATGTCTTTGGACTGTGGGAGGAAACCCACCAAACATGGGGAGAACTTGCAAACGCCACACACACTGACCCAAGCGTGAAATTGAACCCTTGACCATGGAGGTGCAAGGCAGCAGTGCTAACAGGGTGGCAGGGGTCCTGGAGCCTATCCCAGGAGACATTGGCGTAGCTCAGTGGTTAAGGCATTGGAAGGTCCCAGGTTCAAATCCCACGACCACCAAACTGTCGCTTTTGGGCCCTTGAGCCTTAAGCAAGGTCGTTAAGCCCCAACTGCTCAGATTTATAATGAGATAAAAATGCAGTGGATAATGGCATCTGCCAAATGCCTAAAGGTAAAATGTAAGTGTACTTTGGGCACAAGGCGGGGAACAAAATGGACAGGGTTCCAAATCCATTGCATAGCGCACACACACACACACACACACACACACACACACACTCGTTCAGATGCTACGGAAATCTGGCAACGCCGGTCAACCTAATCTGCATATTTTTGGGAGTAAACCGGAGTACCTGGTGGAATCCCACCAGTTCCCCGAGGAGGGAATCGAACCCACAAACCTGGAGGTGCGAGGACCCAAAGCTTCAGGGAAGTAGGGTGGGATGTAAACATGTGAGAGCAGGTGACTCACTGTGGAGCTGTCAATGCTGTCGGTTGAAGCGCCGCTCACACTCAGGCTGTTCATCCTCACACTCATGTAGCCGTCCTTAAAGAAGCCAAACGTGTTGAGGTGAACTCTCTGACGGACATCATCCTGAGAAGAGAGAGAGAGAGAGAGAGAGAGAGAGAGAGAGAGAGATTGTTTTTACTGGCCATGACACCCTGCACATCCACACCTCATCCTTCATCATCATCATCATCACTGAGTGACTGATCAGACATCTCCAGCGGCTTCATCTCCACAGTCGTGCTGACAGAAGCTCTGGGGCTCTCCGACACCTCCAGCATCAGACTTTCTCCACACATTAATCCATATTTAATCCTCACAGCAGTGCTGAGCTTCACACACACACCTGACTGAACTCAACCACAGGAAACTTACCTTAAGCTCCAGGTGATGTAGCCGACACTCACCGTGTGTCCATAGTAACGTAAGAATAAAGCTTACACATATAATAAACACATAACCTTTGTCGGTCGCCATTTTTAAAATGAAACCCCAGCTGCCACAAGCGTAAAAATCACTTCCGGGTCAAACAGCGTTGCACCCCTATTCTTTTTTCTCCACCGGCATTCTCACAAAACCCACCTCCTTTCCTCATAACATAACCACATTTTTGTGTTTAAAGAAAACAAAACACAGCAGGAAACGTTCCTAAATAAAAGCAAGACTAGGTTTGTTTTGTCAATATCCGGTTTGTGTTGGCACGTATTTCTTTTGTTTTTAACAAACGTTGATAACAAGCTCTCTGATTGGACAGTGTAAGAAAGAACAGCCCAATCAGGGTTAGGAGGCGGGGTTTCCGGAATACGGTTGGGGAAAACGACGCGCGCCGCAGTGCCGGTGAGTGCAGGGGAGAGTCGGTAGTGCGGTGGAGTTTAAACCCTTAAATATTTTATTGTGTTATGATTCAGGTAAGATTCTGTTTTTAAATCATTCACATACTATCATTTTATTGCATTATATAGGTCTACAGCAGCCTGCAGATCAGAACGTGCTGAGGGTCACATACACGCTTCCTCTTGTGTGTGTGTCATCCAGAGAACTAAATCTAAAATGATCTGAAGTTAGTAAGAGATTCACAGACCTGTATTTAGGTGTTTAAAGTGCATTAGAAGGAAACAGTTGCAGTGTAATGTGTCTCTAGTCTCTGAAAATAGAGGAATTCAATCCATTTCATTTTTATCTCATTATTTTTATATTATAAGTAGTCCAAGCATCAGCTGTACTGGTTGAAACTGAATAGCTGTACTGTAAGTAAAGATACACTGCAGTATGAGTTCGAGTCTTCTGTGTCATTGGGGTGAAACAGGTCAGTGTTTGTATGCGAGAGATCTGACAGACACAGAACGTTATGTGGAACCAGGTTCGAAGATGAACAGAATTGGAAGAGCTTAACCAAAGCCATGCAGCCTACAACCGTGTCAAAAGGTTTTGAGAATGACACAAATATTCATCTCCTCAAAGTTCGTGTTTTTAGATCTTTTTGTCAGACGTTGCTATAGTCTACTGAAGTATAATTACAAGCATTTCATAAGTGTCAAAGGCTTTTATGGCCATTACATTAAGTTTATACAAAGAGTCAACATTTGCAATAATTACTGTTGGCATGACACTCGACCGATGGTAGCGCTCAACTTTTCTTGACAAGCTTTTTTCCCGGATGCCCAAAACAGTCGGAAAGGGGATTCATTAAAGAAAATAACTTTATCCCTGTACATTTTGCAGAATATCAGTCTGTCTCTGCTGTTTTTTTTTTTTTTTCTGAAGCGAAGTGGTGTCTTTGCTGTCCTTCTGTAAATGTATGAAGGTGAGCGCTACCATCAGTCCTGTTTCATGCCAACAGTAAAACATCCTGAGTGGCTGTGTGTGGCTCAGCCAAGGGAGTGGGCTCAGTCACAATTTTGCCTAAGAACACAGCCATGAATAAAGAGTGTTACAAAAACATCATCAGAGAGCAGCTTCTCCTAACCATCCAAGAACAATTTGGTAACGAACAATGTCTTTCCCAGCATGATGGAGCTCCTTGCCATAAGGTAAAAAAAAGTGATAACTAAGTGGCTCGGGAAACATGGATGGCCAGAAAACTCCCCAGTCCTTAATTCCATAAAAAATTTGTGGTCCCATAAATTCTGAACAAATTCCAAGCATTGATTATGCAGGGACAGACTACCATCAGTTCGGATTTAGCTCAAAATTTGATTAACCTTACACGGAAGAGGCGGAACTGATAGTGGATGGATGGATTTGTTTATTTATTTATGAACTCACTGCATTTTATAACGGTGGCACGGTGGTTCTGAGGTGGTTAGCATTGTCGCCTTGCACCTCCAGGGTCTGGGTTCGATTCCCAGCCAGGCTCAATTCCCGTCTCTGTGTGTATGGAGTTTGGATGTTGTCCCCGTGCTTGGTGGGTTTCCTCCAGGTACTCCGGTTTCCTCCCACAGTCCAAAGACATGTAGATTAGGCTAATTGGCATTCCCAAATTGCCCGTAGTGTGTGTATGTGTGTGCCCAGCGATGGATTGGCACCCTGTCCAGGGTGGACCCCGCCTCATACCCTAAGTCTTCTGGGATAGGCTCCAGGCTCCCCATGACCCTTAATACAGGATAAAGTATAGACGATGAGTGAGTGAGAGTGTAATTAAGGAATGACTTTCTGACTTTGTTCAGCTTCGTCATTGATTTTTTTTTCTGCTGTAATCACAGACTACCGTGGTGTGACAGGATGTCGAGTCACACACTGTTGCTTCTGTACGGGAGTCAGACGGGCACGGCCCAGGACACGGCCGAAAGGATCGGTCGTCAGGCACAGAGGAGGAGGATCGCAGTCCGAGTGCAAGCTCTGGACACATACAATGTGGTCAGCATACGCATTTAACATAATGAGGCACCATAAATCATGAACATATTCGGTTTTCATCAGCAATATGAATGAGTACTGCAGTGTGTATCAAACTGACAGTTATCAGCTCATCTCTGTGGGAAATTCTCGTGCTTGTGTGTTCATCAGGTGAATCTGATATCGGAGACTCTTGTGGTGTTTGTTTGCTCCACCACAGGGCAGGGTGACCCTCCAGACAACATGAAGGTAGGAAAAAGTGTGGTGTATATAAGGGTTCTGCCGCAGTACTGCTAGAACACACCCTTTAACGTTTGTTAGCTATAGTCTATACTAGCTTAAGTGTGTAAAATGACCTTGTGGATGGATTCCACTTTCATGCCAGAGGTTTCCTTCTAAGCCACTGCAAACTGTGTTAGTTACATTAGAGCTCTAACCAGTAGAGCTGCGATAGTAGAGAGGGAGACTCTACAATAGTGTTTATTGTATATTTTATTTTTAATCAACTCTATTTCTTACAAGTATTAAAAACTACTAAACATATCCAATATGGATTGAAATGGTGTTGTGTACCTTGTGTTGTCACGTCTCATTCCAAGCAAATTTGTCCTTCAAACCTTCTACTCCAGTCTGGTAGGTGGCGGTATTGCATTAAAGGCCCATAAACTTAAAGCAGAAGAAGAACCAATACTCTTGCAAAACATGGAAGTGCAACTGTAACCATGAGGTGGCACGGTGGCGTAGTGGTCAGCACTGTGGCCTCACACCTGAAGGGTCGGGGGTTTCGGGTTTGCGTGCATGGAGTTTGCATGTTCTCCCTGCGCTTGGTGGGTTTCCTCCAGGACTTCTGGATTCCCACACACAGTCCAAAGATATGCAGAATAGGTTAATTGGTGTTTCCACCATTTGCCTGTTTTTTTTGTGTGTGTGTGTGTGTGTGTGTGTGTGTCCTGAGATGGATTGGCACCCTGTCTCCGCCTTGTGCCCTAAGTCTCCTCCTGTAGACCCTGTACATAGGATAAGTGGTATAGAATAATTGTAACTATGACAACTATAATGAATAATGGATTTGGCTTGACCTATCATTTTTTTTCTGGAATAATCCAATAATAATCCAATAATAAAAATACTGTTTTTCTTTAGCAAACATTTATAGTCCACCTGGACTGAACAAGCTGTAGTCTATTTAGTTATGGTTAGGTTTTTTTGTGATGTGTGACTGCTATTGATGCATTTTAATTAAAGCCTTGTCACATGCTGTTTGTCCTGTATAAGTCAGAGGGTGTGTTCTGAGCAGTGCTGAAAAGGGTGTAGAAACCCTTCGGTAGCACTGATGTGAAATCTAAGTAGTTGTATATAAGAGTTGAGGATTATACCTGCAAGCTAAAGCTGTTTGTGTCCTGCAGAACTTCTGGCGGTTTCTGTTCAGGAAGTCGTTACCCTCGGGATCTCTGTGTCGCCTGGACTATGCAGTCCTCGGCCTTGGTGACTCCTCGTATCCTAAGTGAGATTTTCCATAAAATAAACCTCGCAGCTTCACCTAGAGTGTGTTACATGAGTGTTCCCACCCTTTCTTGTCCCATGTTTTGTAGAACTGAAGTGGACTTGATTAGGATTATATGCCAAGACTTACTGTATAACTGCTGTACTCCAGTGAGCTCGAATCATTGTCAAAGATCTAGATTTGTAAAGGGAATATTGAGCAAACAAAACGTCAGGATCCTACAGTATGAAGCCCCTAAAGGCACATGAAAAGAAAAATACATAGAAAATAAATTCTTCTTAAAATACACTATATTGACCAGTATAAGCCAAGTACTTGGCCGACCATGCAATGACACTCTATTGAAATACATATACTTCAATATGGAGTTGGTCCACCTTTTGCAGCTATAACAGCTTCCACTCTTCTTGGAAGGCTGGCCACAAGATATTTGAGTGTTTCTGTGGAAATTCATACCCATTTATTCTGAAGAGCATTTATGAGGTCAGGCAGTGATGTTGGGTGACCATGTTGGAGGCGTGCGATCTCCATTCCAGTTCATCCCAAAGGTGCTCAATGGTGTTGAGGTCAGGCCAGTGAAGTTCTTCCACACTGAACTCATCAAACCATGCCTTTATGGTGCTTGCTTTGTGCACTGGTGCACAGTCATGTTGGAACAGGAAGGAGCCGTCCTCAAACTGTTCCCACAAAGTTGGGAGCATGAAATTGTCCAAAATGTCTTTGTATGTAGAAGCATTAAGAGTTCCTTTAAATGCATGTAAGAGGCCGAGCCCAACTCCTGGAAAACATCTCCACACCAGTTCCAACAGGACTGCACAAGGTCCATAAAGACATGGATGTGCGAGTTTTGTTTGGGAGACCTTGACTGGCCTGCACCTCAATCTGATAGAACACCTTTGAGATGAATTAGAGTGGAGACTGTGAGCCAGGCCTTTTCGTCCAACATTGGTATCTGACCTCATAAATGTGCTTCTGGGAGAATGGTCAAAAATTCCCATAAACACACTTCTAAACCTTGTGGAAAGCCTTCACAGAAGAGTTGAAGCTGTTATAGCTGCAAAGGGGGCGGGGACAATTTAAGACAATTTACTTGACAATTCACTCAATGAATTAAAAGTCAGCGCTTATCTGTAGTGAGCCAGACCTTGCTTATTTTAGAAATGTAACGCTTACAATTCACTTGTTTTTCTGATTCTGGTACACTCCAGGTTCAACTTTGTGGCTAAGAAGCTCTATAAGCGTCTGCTGCAGCTTGGCGCTAATGCGCTACTTCCTGTTGGCCTGGCTGATGATCAGCATGACTTGGGGTAAGAACCAATATGCGTGCACAGTTGTTATGGGATTGCTCACACTTGCTGCGTCTGTTGATCAGGGGGATGAGTTTGAAAGGATGTGAGTACTGAATGAGTCTCGACTGCATATCAAGATGAATATGTTGTAAGGTTGCGCAATATAATATAACTGATATTCTATCCATATAGAAGTTCATAATCAGATATGAGTTTCACACCGAATAGGAGATCTGAGCACCATGTCCATTGTGGCTGTTAATCAAAACTTCTCTTGTCTAGCAGCTGTGCTTATTTATCTAGTATCTGATTACAGGCTGTTTTTATAGTCATGTTGCGTCCCCTGTCTGTGAAGTGTAAGTGATAGATAGCGCTCACTATCCATCGTTTCGCTTCAATGTGGTCGACTTTCGTTTCCCCACTTTTATTTAACTCCTCCTTAACCATTCATAGGAAATTGACGAAACCTGCACAGTACTTTTTTACGGGATGTATAGACGTATACTAGTTGTTTAAGTTTCTTCCATTTTTTGTTTACATCCAATACAATCCAATATACTGTAACTGTCAGATGGTCAGAATTGTTGCTACACAGATGAATGTTATAGTCTACAGTTCATGTATATGTAATGAATGTAGTGTTGCATACAACTCAACTGGCTTGTATAGTCAATGTTTAATATTCCAGATGTGCACTAGCTTTTTCCTTGTGTCTCCTGAATGCAAAGTGAGGGGGGGGATGACGACGACATATCCATCGTCTCGCATTCATCATCCATCATCATCACACTTTTCATTTAACTCTTAAACCATTCATGGGGATTTGATCAAACGTTTACAGAACCAGAAATTGTAGATAGAATTATTAGGAGCAGAACTTTCAGTGCGCATGTGACACGTCTACCTTAACAGATGAATACATTTTTGTGTAATGATATTTCTTTTATGCAAATATTTCCTTTTTGTCAGGTTGCACTCAGAACCGATTATTGTTGATTGATCTTGCAGGCCGGATGGAGTGATTGATCCGTGGTTGAATTTGTTCTGGCAAAAAGTTCTGACTCTTTATCCTCCCCCGACCGACTTAAGCTCTCTTCGTGACGAAGATCCGTGAGTCTACTTCATCTTCTAACTCAAGCCTTTGTTAAAAGTGTTAAATCTCTGGAGCATGCAGGGTTAGCACGATGGTATTTGCATTAGCAGTGTATTGACTTCTTTTGTAGTTTGCGAATGATTTCAGTTTAACAATAGTAATCAATAAGCAGTAGTCCCGCCCATGACTTGTGACCTGATTCTTTTAACTTTCATTCCTCATCAAATAAGAAAGATATGAAGACTTGATTGACTTTAACAGTTTGTCTGTGTTTCCTGCAGACTTCCCCCTCGTTATGTTTTCCACTTCCTGGATGATGCTACAGAGAAGTCGGTTGTGAAGCCCTCGCTAGCAGACAGCCAGGCTCCGCCCTCTTCAGCCCGTCCCTTCCCGGCTCGAGTGGTGTCCAATCAGAGAGTAACGACCCCTGGACATTTTCAGGATGTGAGGCATATCGAGTTTGACATCACCGACTCAAACATCCGGTGAGTTGTAGAAGCAATGAGGTTTTGAATGTGTACCTTAGAGTTTGTGAGAAACTTCAGACCATTTGGAGTCAGTTTTGTGAAACACTATTAAACTATTAACATATTTTCATGGTAAAACTCCTTAACCCTGGAAAACCCAGACCAAATTATCCTAATAGGAGATCTATCTCCTTTGGCTGCCAAGGAGCCAAATG
>JAQQZS010000017.1:11186208-11201661 GCA_030068045.1 Platyallabes tihoni | reverse complement strand
GTTAAAATCTAGACAAAGTTTGTGCTTATTGGACCTGTGCTCGGACATTAAGCCTTGTTACTGTATGCAGGTGACGTCTGTGTGCCTTTATGGGTGAAGAAGGGTGGCCTAAAGTTCCCTCAGGACCCTGACAGCCCTGTGATAATGGTAGGGCCTGGAACGGGAGTTGCTCCATTCAGAGCTGCCATACAGGAGAGAGTAGCTCAGGGGAAAACAGGTTAGTGCTGTGTGCTTTCTCATTTCCAAACATCTTCTGTCTGCTCGGTTGCATTTGGGTTAAGAGAAAATGTATAAAAGCTATAACTGTATGCCCTTTTGTCCGTTCTGTCCTTCCTCAGCTAACGTCCTGTTTTTTGGTTGCCGCTCCGAGTCCAACGACTTCTACTGTCGCGATGAATGGGAGCAGAAAATCCAGGCAGGTCACATGACCCTGTTCACTGCCTTCTCCAGAGATCAGGTGAGCAGAACCAGAACCTCTCCTGATAGAGAGACTAAATTTGATCTATAGATCCCAAGAGTTGAATATAGAGATATAATATAATATTATTCGGATAATGAAAGAAGTCCTGATTTAGTGTTAAGGAAGAGTATAAATGTTACTAATAATGTGTTTTAAACTATTACACATAAGAAAATTTTGTGCTCCTGTCTATAATCCATCTAGAATGAAGAGATCTGAGCTCTACATCAGGGTGAATGACCTTTTAATAGCACTGTTTAAGTAAAGCAGAATTATTGGCACCCATGGAGAGGAAACAAATGCATAGACATGGGGCAAAGATATTGGTTTCAAAAGTTGCAAAACTTTTAAAAGAGTAGACATTTTGTCAGGAACTGGTCACATCAGCATGTTTAGTCATTGTAAAATGTTGGTGGCCAAGCGATGACCGTAGGTAGGTCAGAATCGGATTTTATTAACCAAGTATTCCATAACACATGGAATTTGATTCCGGCTTGTAAGGTGGACATGTAGTATACAGGGCATATGAACTGCAGTATCAAAATCAAAGTCTTTGTGTTTTTGTACAGGAGGATAAAGTCTATGTTCAGCACAGAGTAAAGGAACAGGCCAAACTGTTGTGGGACCTGATTGTGAACAAGAACGCTTTCTTCTACATAGCAGGGTAATTATTAACTGGTTTCAACATAAAGGAAACCCTATGCATGTTATGTTGTTAATAATATTAATGCAACATCAAGACATGCATTTCATTTAATTGCAACCTTTTAGCTCACATGTTCATTTACAGTCTGATGGTTTAAGAGAATCGGTAAATGTATCAGCTCTTTCCGTGCTCAGGAATGCCAAGCAGATGCCCACGGCAGTGTGTGACGCGCTCAAAGAGACTTTTCAGCAGGAGGGAGGTCTATCAGAGAGCGAAGCTCAGGAAATGCTGGACACCATGGAGAAAACTGGACGCTTTCAGAGTGAAACCTGGTCCTGATCAGCACACATGTACAGTACATACGTCATATCTTCTGGGTCGACATGGCCTTTAGTACCAAAGAAATACTAAAGTCAAATGAATACACACAGCTCTGTGCAGCTAAGGACACGATGTACAGATCGAGACTTGTATCACCGCTACATACGCAACACTTACATGTACAATGTTACATGCTATGAAAAGAGTCAGGGTTTTTATTATGAGTGCAGTTTTATTTAACAATAAATATTCCGCCATATCAACAGTAATAACCCATTTTTGGATTTGAATATTTAATGTCCCTGATTATTGAGTAAACAAAATGAATCAGTTTCAATTCAGAATTGATTCATGCTCTTTGAATAAGGGAAACTTTTCCAATATATAACATTACATTCTAAAATTGATCAATTCCTTACAAATACATCACGGTTTCTGCAGAAAATGCATACAACTTCCATCGTCCGCATCCGGCGAGAATATCTACTTTTGAGTTTATGTTCAGTTGGTGCAATGCCTACTGGACTGGAGTGTGGCACAGAAGGAAAAAAACATCATGATCATGTATCAGACATGACATTGAACCAATCAACAACACAAGTTACACCAGCACGTCTATGCTGATTGGATACTTTTAATACTTTAAAACCTCTATAGTAAATATCGCTATCTGAGACACATCACATCATAAACATTGTAAAATTGCAACGTGCAAATTTTGAATTGAATCGAATCAACAGCCTACCCATGATTCACATTTTCCACATGTCGCTTTTGTCACAATTGTTAAGATTCTAGCATGTATTGTATTGTTGGTGTTGCTTATCCAGAAGAGGAATTTAAAAAGACCAAGTTATGCAAAATATGTTGCACTGTTCTGATGTAACTACACTAATGCATGGTAATAATATGGGAATAAACCCAAGACTGAAATGAACAATGGATTTGGTCTTGATTCTACTTTCAGTGTAAAGTTGAAACTACAGATCATCATTGCCTTTTATAATGACGTAAGTAAACGAGATGATCTGTACATGGGCTACAGGAAAAGGTCTGAGACTGGGCGTCAGCCACACCAGGCAAACTCCCTCTTATTTCGTCATGATTATTAAGTGTTATGGGATTGTGATATTTTTGTACCCAAACCAGTGTTGTCATGATAAAAAAAGTTTTTTATTCCAAGACAGGTAGCGTCTGAGCTACTAGACTTTTGGAAAAAAATCAGGTGATAAATATGTCTTTAGCTGAGGCCTAATTAGTGTGTGAGATACCGTTCCCGAAAAACATTTCCACAAGACTGATTAGATGTAAAATCTAGGACTAGATTAATTTAAAATTAAGATTTCAGTATAATGTAGTGTGAAATTAGTTAACATCCTGCTTCTTCTGGTTGGAAACTGGGGATGTTCCACTTAACCATGAAGATCTTGGATCTACTGAAGGTCTTGGACTCGGCTGATGCAGACAGCTGTTCTCTGATGGCTTGTGACTGCAGTCGCTCAATAGTTCAGGACTGAAATTCTACAAACAGTTTTGTACCTGAGCCTCCAATAACGAAAATGGACTCCGCTGAAACACCTCTCCTGTTACAGTGAACTAACATACAGTATAAATGCAGATCAATCCCTGTTATTCATTTTCACCCCAATGAGGATGGGTTCCCTGTGGAGACTGGTTCCTCTCGAGGTTTCTTCTTTTTCCCATCTCAGGGAGTTTTTCCTTGTCGAAGTCACCCTCTGCTTCCTCATCAAGGACAATCTGATCATTACAATTTATACATTTTCCTCACACTTTTCAAACTGATTCCTGTAATGAATTTCGATTTTGTAAAGATGTTTTGCAACATTGACCATTGTTAAAAGCGCTATGTAAATAAATTAATTGAATTCTGTTTACTTAGAAGTAAAAAAATCCTTTATCCATACTGTATCCTAATTCTGGAACTCTATCCTGTTATGTAGACGACTTTAATCCTGGTGGAGTCTTACACAGTTGTCTGGGTCAAGTCATTTTCAGGGAATCAAACCCAGGCCCTGCAGGTGCAAAATGACAGTGCTAACCACTGAGCTGCTTTCTTTTCCAATGCTTGTTAATTCTTCCTGTAAAGTCACCCACGACATCACTGCTGTCAGCGCTGTGCTTAAAGAGAAAGACTCTTATTAGCCAGATCAAACACACATCCGCACAGAAAAAAGTACAGATTATTTAGAAATGTTGGTATAATACTGTTTTTATACAATGCAACACATGTAAAAGACACAGTTAAACAATATTTTCTAGAAATATATTTATGTATTCAAGTTCACATTCACTCAGAACGAACATGCACACATGAATATCTCGCTTAATAACTTACACACAAACTAGACACAGTAATGTCAAACAGAGGTCGTGTCAAAATTCATAATGGCTCAAATATTAAATCTTATTCCCCTGAAAGCACAAACAGGTTCTTTTGTTTACATACAGTATACTCTGTCATCCAAAAACATCCAGAAATCTTAAAAGTGTAAAATGGCTAATGGTTATAGTATCATATGAAATCTGTGCTCCATGATTAGCGGTAGTCCAGGGGTCGTGGTGCAAATCACCCCTTAAACTGCCTTCCTTAAAAGAGCAGACCCTGAATACAGGCACATATTGATGATTTTTGCAAAGTTCCGACCTGGCGCGTTGTTAAAAATGGCAGGAAGTAACAATCATGATATACAGTTTTCTCTCTCATAACCCGCTGCCTTATTTATATAATAATGTAGGCGTCAACTATCTAAGAGCAAGTATATGGACCTGGTAGATCTCCTCAGGGAAGTTCTGCTGCTGTTCCTCATGGATGATGCTGAGTCCCGCTCTGGCCACTATGCGGCGCAATAAGGGCAGGTCTCTGCACACGCTGCTGTCCACCTCGTCAGGCACAACACCCTCGTACGCCACGTTGTCCTTCACTACTATCAGGCCCTCGGGACGCAGGGCACTTCGACATCGCCTGAAGAACTCCACCAGGTGATCGTCAGTCAGGTGACCTGGCCAGATAAGAGATCAGAACTGAAAGTCTATCGTACTCGTTACACAAAGCACGCATTTTAAGTCTTACAACAACTGTACTCTGGCTTACCGATGACCCACTGGATCCAGATGACGTCATAACGATCCGACTGAGGCTGGAAATCCTGCAGGCCACAGCAGAAGTAGTTCTCCACTCTCTTGCCCTCCTCGCCCAGGTAAGACCGTGCCTTGTCCAGGAACTCCTGAGTCACGTCAACCATGTCCACGGTACGGAAGAGCGGCAGGAGAAGGCGTTTGGTGATGCGGCCGATTCCTGCACCACAGTCCAGGGCACAGCCTGGTCTCGTCTTGCCTTTGCCTTCCTGAGGACGGGGGACACCCAGTGAGAAAGAAGGGTGGAAAAGTTCAAGGGGTATGAATACTTTTGCAAGGCACTGTACGTTATGGAGTCTGAAATATAGAAATGTCTCTTTCTGTGAGGATTCCTCACGTCTTTACTTACAGTTTTGCTCAACATGCTGTTTTTCACTTGCCGCTAGTTTAAGTATGAGCTATCCAGATCAATCATCCTCCCGAACTCCTGCACTCTCTCTTCCAGTGTCTTTCTGGCAACAGGTCCCTACATTTATACTCGTCCAGGTATGCCACAGATGCTGTACGCTCTGCCCAGATTTTTATCAAACTCTTCTTTCGAGCCTTTAATAAAGCTACCCTTTAAACATATCTTCCACAAGCACTTACTCTAATCTGGTATCTGGTCTTTCAGAACATCAAACACACACACAAACTTCAGGCTCTCACCCCAAGGAATTTCTGCAGGAACTTTTTAGAACCGTTGATGTCGATACTGGAAATGCTGCCATACCCGCCAAGCATTCCATCCACAGTGGGCGGGATTTCCTTCCAGTACTGCTCCGCCTTCACGTAAAAGGCCTCGTTTTCATTCAGGTTGTCCTCCATTCTCTCTGAAAGTTGAATACACGAAAAAGATCATTAGCCTTTCCTACTGATCTGAGATCCGTGTAATGAAAACTGTTCTTCTACTGTGTTTCATACACTATATGGTCAAAAGTATGTGGCCAAACCTGTTAATTATTAAGTTCAGGTGTTTCAGTCAGGCCCCTTATCCCAAATGAATGGCAATCTTAATGCTTCAGCATACCAAGACAACTTGGACAATGCTATGCTTCCAAATTCGTGGTAACAGTTTGGCCTTTTTCTATTCCAACATGAATGTGTCCCAGTTTGATGAGTTCCGTGTGGAAAAACGTGACTGGCCCAAACAGAGAGCCCTGACCTTAACCTCATCCGAACTGGAACGGAGATATCGAGCCAGGCCTTCTCATCCAACATTAGTGCCTGACCTCATAAATGCTCTCCAGAATAAATGGGCATGGATTCCCACAGAAATGCTCCAAAATCTTCTAGACAGCCTTCCAAGAAGAGTGGAAGCCATTATAGCTGCAATAGGGGGACCGACTCCATATTGAAGTATATGTATTTAGATAGATTGCAGGTTTGGCCAAATTCCTTTGTCCTTATGCTGTATGTGAAATGTCATACTATAACAAGAGTTCCTGTGATATTCAAATCCACCAATCAAGAAATATTTCAAAAATGTCTTTCTGTACTTTCTAGGCTACCCCCTTAGCTGCCTGCTGTTGTCAAAATTGTTGACGTGTGGTGTGTAGTTATAGTTTACACTGAATGTTATAGTATGACTGAATTCCAAAGAGCACACAGTTTAGTCACTATAGTGGGTGCAGAAGCCACTATTTCTTTCCCTACAAGGTGTTCTTTAGGAAATGTGAAGCCATTTAGAACTCAACAGAAGTTTATACACCTTGTTGTAGGGGTCACTCATCGTAGTAACACACACACACCAAATCTGGCAACCCTTGCACAGGCTTCAGCTGTCACCGCTCCTCTTATGACCAGAGGTCAAAGGGAGACACGGCAAGAGACAGGGACTTGAACAGACAGTAACTCTTCAGTCTGATCAGCAAAAAGACCAAGCTAATAGGACCTCAAAGATCAAATGATATCTAATTTAAAAGGCAGGATTATTTGAACAAAAAATTATTTGCTGGGAAAAACTTCAGAGCTATTAATTAATGAAACATGAGTCTCGCAAGTACACAAATGCAAATGAAAACGCTTGAATCAGCGGCACCAACAAGCTTCGTTGCTCCATCAGATCTGCATGGCGCGGATTTTATGCCGATTACGAAAGGAAATGAAAGGACAAACAATGTTACCTTGTTGTCATCTGTGAGGTTATTTCACCTGAAAGAAACTAACATACACCCTATTCGTGTGTTGATTTACCACAGTATGTGTAATTTAAGTGTGTGTGGAACGATTTGCTCGCGCAATTCAGGCACAGTTCTTGGTGGATCCTCATATTGAACACAATCTCCTTTAACATTCCCCACAAGTAGGCATCAGGTGGTGTAAGATCAGGGGGAATGGGATGGTATGGGAAGGAATTGTTCAGCCACCTTTTTCAAACTCGGTCCACAGTCACAACCGCTTCCATATGAGCGGAAATAACACTCGACTATGAATACTTATTCCTCAATCGAGAGACTCGTTTTTAACAACAAATGCACAACACAACTTCCGTTTCACTATCGGGGAAACGTGCGGCTGGAGCTATACCCCGTTTACAATCGCGAAGTTTCAGTACAGTGTATTTTGGCGCATACCATACTTGACTAAGTCTGAAATAGTATCAAGTTCAATTCTTTTCTGTGGCATTCATGTAATCGCCACACTGACTGCAAAGTTGATTTAGAATTCTAATGAAATCTGGAAAAAAATATATAGTGACACTATAGAATCAGAATCACAATACGAATCAAATCATCACCCATGTATCGTGATGATATCATATTGGGTGGTCCTTGGTGATTCCCATCTTTAATCAATAAAAACATTTAGGCATATTTAGCACAAATATTGGATTCAATTCAAAATGAGAGGGTTTGTGTCAGGTAGGGCATCCGGTGTAAAACTGTGCCAAGTTGTGTGTGGATCAGATGATCCGGCTGTGCAACCCCTCAAGGGGAGCAACCAAATGACTAACAGCAACATCCCTAAATGGGTATGCATGACATATGAGATCTACAGGCGGCGATGATGTAATCTACATGACTCCAACTAGATGCCGAGTGGTACTGAAACGGAAGCGTGTTGAGAAGAAGAGTTTAAACACAGAACATGTCAAGACAAGATCAGGAAAGGATAGTTGCAATAGACATTTTTATGGAAGGCTGGTCTCGAAAATTGGCTTTAAGAGGCCGGGAAGATTGAGGAGAATGACACCTACACTATAGCGGATTCCAACTGACATTAACCAAAAAAAGTTAGACCACAGTGCATCACAATTCCCACTTCCACTACGACATCACATACTTTTACTTTATGCAGATGTAATAAGCCGATCACCACTTACTCAATGTTGAAAAAATATACAAAGTAATAAAACAAGATAAAAACAAACACAAATAATCATTTAATAATGTTACTGTAACATGTGGCAAACTATTAGTGACTTTTGTTAAAAAAAAATTTTTAAAAAGCAGCTCTGGTTAGGAGAGTGACAGTGCCGTGCAAAAGTATTTACACCGCTTGGATTTCTCCACATTTTGTCACATTACAACTGTAATCGAAGTGAATGGGAAATTATAAATGTTTTTAAAATCTTGTTACAAAAAAAAAAAAAAAAAATCTGAAGTGTTTTGTGCATCTGTATCCAGCCCCCTTCACTCTTATACCCCTGACTAAACTCCAGGGGAACCAATAGACTATGTGGAAAAGTTCAAGGAGTGTGAATACTTTTGCAAGGCACTGTATAGACACTTTACATTTTATTATAACTTTAGAACAATAACATTCCCTTATCAGTGAATGAACACACTCAGTCCCAGAGTCCAGTGAGCCCTCCACACACTCCATCATCACTGTATCGTGTCACTAGTCCTAATAAAGCTCAGATCACATTCACGTCTCGAGATCTCGTTATTAAAATCCCAACTCCAGGCCACGTGTTGATCAAACCGCCACCAGTCACTCGTCTAACCGTGCTGACATAGCGAACATCAGCGCGATTCGATGTTTTATTTCCTCATATCCCTAAAGTACACTTCCCACACTATCCACAGACTTACCTTCTCCCGTGGCAGCCGTGTGAACATAAATTCTCGCACCCTGATTTACGACATGACCCCACTCAGCTGCCACTAGTTACTACTTTTTTTTCCCCCAACCGTATTCCAACAAGCCACGCCTTCCCTATTATGATTGGCCAACGCGTCCACGGCTTCTGTACAGTGATTGGTTAAATATCCCGCTATCCGTTTCCTGGCCAATCAGCGTTCAGTTTGCGCGAGGTTTTTCAGTAATACGGGTGGGGTTGGGAAAAATAAATAAATTAAAAACGCGTCCCCTACACAAGTGCCGAACGCTTTTTATTTACGTCATTTCCTTATTTGGATTCCAGAAATGTACTTTGGTTTAAATGTCCCCCTCTTGTGGTGACTTGAAGAATACTTTTTCTTCAAACGAACAAGTTGTTAAAGCCGAGTGCTCTCACATAACTATTCAGTTTAATCTTTTTCCTCCGTGTGAAAAACTCAAGTCTAATTACTGCAAATCCTGTCAGACATTATGGGACAGGAGAGAGAGTTGTTTTTCTCTCAAGGTTGGGTGGGGAAAAAAGAAAAACACAACAGCATTACAGCTTTTTTTTTTTTTTTGGTTTAAGGGTACCAGGGTTTGTTTCTGAACAACCCCTGAATTATTGTATACATGTAATTATGGTTCTCATTGCCTGTGGTTTAAGTGGGGTCTTGTCTTGTCTTCTAGTCTTTATGGTGTTTACCAGTGGCTGGCATCCACTATGTCGCATTACCACCTCCTTCCTTTCAGTCTTTTCTAGTCCCATTGCCCTCAAGAAGCCCATCAAATACTTTCTTCCTTGTCCACTATCTCCATTTTTAAAAGTGTATTTAACCTTAACAAAATTCCCATTACTCCTCGACTGAAAGTCCCCACAGCGTCTCATTATCCAACTGACTTTGCCTTGTCTTCTTGGTGTTACCCGACAGTTGGCATCCCCTGTGTTGCATTACCGCCACCTTCTGGTCTATTTAAGTGGGGTAGCGGAGCAGTGGGGGAAACCGCTCACCTCAAAATAACTCAAGCGCGCACTAGGCCGGAGTATCATAGAGACATGCGAGTGTTTGTGAAGTTCTGAGACAAAAGTACACTTTTACTCACGTGACTTTTGATAGTAATCTATTATATATTACATTCTGATTTGTTTGCGTGAGTATCTCGATTATAGGAATCTGAAGTAAAGTAAAGCTGCAACCAGACTGCAACACACAAAAAGTGAAGCTATCAGTTTGCATTATGGTGCATAGCATGCTAGAATCTTTGGTATGAAATGAGGAACAGTGGTGATCTGTAATTGTTTGTGAGGAACAGTGGTGATCAGAGATTGATCATGATCATGGGTATCAAGCTAGATTCAGAAAGTGCAGATTGTAATGAAAGCCTGTACTCACATCATCCTATTCTTAATCCAGTGACACCCCTGGTCAAGAGGAACAGTGTAGATCAATGATTGATAATGAGGAACAGTGTTGATTAATGACTGATCAAGAGGAACAACAGTGATCAGTAATTGTGAGGGACAGTGGTGATCATCGATTACGAGAAACAGGGTGAGTGATTGCGAGAAACAGGGGTGAACTGTGATTAAGACCAACACTGGTGATCAGTGATTGTGAGGATCAGTGGTGATGAGTGGTCATTAGAAAGAATTGTGATCAGTGATTGGTTGAGAGGAACAAAGGACACAAATGTTAGGTTGCTGGGGGTAGTAGTTCATATAACATGGTCAGGTTTTTCACACTGGTGGTGGGTGAACTGAATCTGTTCTCTAAACTCGGTACCAAGTATGTGTGGGAGAGCCATATCGCATGCACTGCAGACTCTAACATCTGCTCTAAATGTCACTATATTTAAAGCTAGAAAACAAAGCCATAAAAGGGGTCTAAAACAAAAGGCCACTCTAAGGACAAAAAGACTAAATCTTGGCACACTGCCAAGACCATATGGTACAATATCAGTCAAGGACAGTTCCTGATTTGACTCACATGTCAGAATTCATCTGAGCATTTTGCTGATGCTGGAGTTTGATCTCATAACTTTCTGATCAGTAGTACTCATGCCCTGCTGTAAATATACAAATTACTTCACCTGAGACCAGTCTGGTAAATCCAGAGTCTATTCTAGAACACTAGGGTGTGTGCTGAGGATGGGATGCCTCTCCATCACATGGCACCTGTCTCACACACACACACACACATTTGTACCCAGAGGTAATTAATTAACTGAGAGATGGCGCTATAAGTCCACTAAGAAGACTTTTTTTAAATGATGCAATATCTTGCCTTTGGTCATTTACACTGAACCTACATGTCTGGAGTAATTTAAGTGTGTCTTTTCAAGAAGCATCCCAAAATCAGAAGAAGTCTGATATTTAATGCAACAGCGTTGTCATCTGGTGTGACTTGCACATCAAAAATACCTAACTATTGCTTTCAAAACAATAAAGCTGAATGAAAGTTTTGGTGCTTTTGTCAGCCTTTCTAATAGACCACAATGCCTTACTATCCCTGTTATGTGGCGAGTATATTCGTCCATGACCATGCTGCAGACCCAGAAGCTGCAAGACAGCAATGTTTCCTCCTGTGCCACAATGCCATGCTTTAAAATATCTCAGTGATTGTGAGAAACAGGGTTTTTCTTTCCCCCTCCAGACTATTTTATTTCCCCTCTCCTTCTTCCTTTGTACTTTCATGTTGCATATCACTATGGTTAAACTATAACCATATGTAGTGTTAAACTAATTATGTTATCAAATCTCATGTGAGTTACCTTTCCATGTTCCATTTTCCATCCATATTATTTTAAAAATTCATCCTCTCCCTTTTGTCAGTTTCAATTTACAAATGTGTTGCTTTTGTTTGTGCCAATTTTGTGAAGCCTAAATAAAATATTCGAAATGGAAATTATAAAATGCACTAACAAATATGACAACAACAACAAAAATCAGATTAAAAAAGAAAGAAATTTAAAAAGGGGAGAATGAAATAACTGAAATAAATGGTGGGAAAATGAAAGTAAAAATTAAATAAAAGAAAAAAAATTATAATAGTGACAATAAATTTCTTTTCTTTATTATTCCACAAAACGTATTTTATATATTCCTCACCTCAAGCTTCTGCCTCATACTGTATTTGTTGCCTACCTTCCAAGCCCTGTTGTAATATTTTTACACATTCCCTCCCCCTTTCTTCGATCTCTTTCTCTCCATCCCTCCCTCCTTCCCTCTGTCCTCGTCCTCCTCTCCATTTCTGTTTTTAGCGAGCTGGCAGAGATTTACTGTTGATGAGTCAGTATGCAGCTTGTCTACACTGGACAGCCTGAAGTCAGTCGATATTTAATCTGATCCCCCCTCCCCTCTCTCTCTCTCTCTCTCTCTGACACTCGTTCCCTCCTCTCATTAGAATTACAAAGCAGCAACGGAAATGGAGTGGAAATCAAGCCTTTTTGAATAGTCCTGAGTCAGCAGAGTCGGTGCAACCTCCACCTCTTCTTCACCTCCTCTGTTTTCTGTCATGCTGCCTCTCTCTCTCTCTCTCTCTCTCTCTGTGTCTCAGCCCTCCTTCGTCCTTGCCTATTCTACAATTTCGCATTTCCTTACAAGAGATGAATGTCAGCAGCAACACCAATTTGCACACATGTAATCACACACATACTCACTCCCATCGCCCTGCCTCCCACATGCACATACATACATATATATTAGAAATATCGTTCAAATTAGATTACAAAGACCCCGTCTCTGTGTTTGTAAAGCTTGAAAGAAAAACACTTTTTAGCACAATTTGATGTTATTGGAAAAGTCCACCTTGATATTGGGAATATATGCACAGACAGACACACTGATATTACTGATATTAAAATAGAAATTTAATAACCTTTAATGACCTGGTATTATGTTTTGTTATAATATTCTGAATTTTCTTTTTTTTTAAATTACTTTCTATATTAACACACACACACACACACACACACACACACACACACACACACACAGAGTATACAGTATACAGTATATATAAAAGACTATAAACACAGTAAACAGTAATTAATAAAACAAATTCAATAACTGGTGTGACCAACCTTTACTTAAAATAAAGTCTCAGGTACAATTTGTGCAGTTTTATAAGGAAATTGGCTGCTTAGTTTTACTGAGCATCTTGCAGAACCAGCCACAGTTCTTCTGAGGACTTGCTTGCAAAAATTAGATGGCTTTTTTGTGTATTTAGTATATCTGTTCAACTGCACTTTAGTGAAAATATCTAATTAGCCCATCACATAGCAGCACCTCAATGTATTTAGCCATGTAGAAATGGTCAAGTTTAAACCAAGCATCAGAATTGGAAAGAAAGGTGATTTAAGTGACTTTAAACATTGCATGGTTGTTGATAGGCGGCACGGTGGCTTAGTGGTTAGCACTGTCGCCTTGAATCTGCAGGTCCTGGGTTTGTTTCCCACATCAGGTCTGTGTGCGTTCCTCCCACAGTCTAAAGACATTCAGATTAGTCTAATTGGTGTTCACAAATTGCCCGTCGCATGTGAATGTTAACCGGAGGTCCTACCACGGTCGTACAAATGGGAATAAATACGATGTTCATCATTGGCCTCCATGGTCCATTACTGCAGTTCCTAGATGAATTGAGGGTGGTTGATGCCAGATTTACTGGGATTTTCATACACAATCATCTTTGGAGTTTACAGAGAATGGTCTGAAGAAGAGAAAATGTCCTTGTTGGTGGCAGAGGTCAGAAGAAAATGGCCAGACTGGTTTGAGCTGATAGAAAGGCAACAGTAACTCAAATAACATCTTGTTACACGCGAGGAATGATGTATAGCATCTCTGAAAGGACAACACATCAAACCATGAAGGAAGTGGCCAGAAGACCTCTACAGCAGCAGAAGAGCACTCCTGTTGGCTAAGGAAACTGAGGCTACAATACTAAAATTGGACAATAGAATATTGGAAAAATATTGCTTCGTCTGATGAGTCTCAATTTCTGCTGTGACGTCGGATGGTAGGGTCAGAATTTGGCATAAACAACATAAAAGCATGGATCAATCCTGCCTTGTATTAACAGTTCAGTCTAAAATCATCTCAAACTGGTTTCTTGCACATGTCATGACAATGAAATCCACAGTCACCAAATCTCGATTCAGTAGAGCACCTTTGGGATGTGGGTGAATGGAAGATCATGGATGTGCATCCTACAAATTTGCATCTAGGTCTAACTGTTGAGGGCATAATTCTAAAAAATATGTTTGGTTATAAAAAAACAGAGAAAAACATAGAGATTATCATCCAAAAACACCACCATTACGGAAGTGAAACATGGTGGCGGCATCATCTTCAGTAGTGACTGGGGCTCCAAAGACCATACTATTTTGTCATAAAGCCTTCAACCATCTGGTAGACAGCCTCTAGATTAAGAAAAAAGTGGACAAGGAGTGGCTTCAAAAGATGAAGATCAGTGGTTTGGGATACACATTGGTCTACACATCCTGTATGAAGTGCTGTATAAAACCTGAAATATATATAAAATAAATACATCTTATTGGCCAATAACATGCCAAGTCGACATTTCAGACGAAGCTCAGGTCTTCAGATTTGTTTCTTGCATGCTCTTTGACTGTTTGTGTACTCAGCTGTTTTATAATAGCAGTTGGTTAAGCTTTACAATTTGCTTCATAAAGAATGGATTGTAATAGTTAATAATTCATTCAAATGGTTTCTTAATTAAGTATTTTAAACAGTTTCTGAAAGTTGTTTTACCAAAGAAATCAAATGCTGTGTCCTTGACCAGGGGTTAGCAAGGGATTTGGTATTTAGCATTGTGTTGGAAGCTAGTTAGCAGTATAGCTTGTGTTAGCTGTAAAAACAGAAAAACACACAGACAGTTTGGAGGCAATTTGAACTTACTTAAAAGCAATTACTATAGGGTAGAAATAGTGTTTAAAAACCCAGGCAGCACAGATCTGTGCCAGCAACACAACATGGGGCAAGGACGATCAAAAAAATGAATTAAATAAAACGTGGTTATATGGAAGCCTGGCTGGTGTGTGTTAATGGGGAGGCTTCAGACATCAAAATGTATATTTGGGTTTTCAGATTTGTCAGGTAGAACGAAAGTTATCATTACTTACTGTATATAAAGTATACTGATGATGTAAAAAAAAATTGTAGAACTCTAACTTTTTTTTGGGGGGGGGGGTCATAGACCAAAATAGGCAATATAATGAAGTAAATTTTATTTCATTTTAACCAACTAAATATTAAATACTACAAATAATACTATTTTTATATTAATATACTTTATACTTTTATATTTATATACTATAAATAATTAAAATCAGATAATCAGTTAAAAAGGATATCTCACTCTATATTGTTATTAAATATATTATAAACTGCATATCATAATTGTGAGGATTATTAGTGAGAAACAAATCTTGAGTATTATTGCTGCATTATGTGCATAAAAGAGTGGCTGCTAAACGGCATTTGTATATTCACATTGAACCTGTTCTTCTTAACAAAAAAAAAATGTTGGGAAAAGTCTACCTACTGTATAAATTTCTCCAGCCATTTTTAGATCTCATTTAGTAGTAATTATAGAGGAATGCTTACAAACCCATGGGTATCTTCTGTTGTGATGCCTTGCCAGGATTGCACTCTAGCCATTTTCAGTCCCTGCTTGTTTTTGGAGAATATTTTCCATCAGTTTTGTCTTAAATAAGCAAAATGCAGCTCAAGGGATTTCATACAGACTCGGCCAGTAGAGGAAATTCTGCTTTTCTTGGCCCAGAAAACTCAGTTGCTTTAGGACTTTTTTTGGGGTGTGGGGGG
>JAQQZS010000017.1:11175405-11186198 GCA_030068045.1 Platyallabes tihoni | reverse complement strand
CTGAAGCGTCATCTCATGGGTGTTGAGGCATCTCGGTTAGTGTGGTCTTTTTACAGCTCAGAATTTATACTCTTTCTCAGATCATCATGAAGCCAAGTTTATCAGTTCATAGACGCCACATGCACATGCCACACTGCTGGTCTGCTTTCAACCATAGATTTTTTTTCTATGTATGTGGGTGTGTTCACTATAGGACAGATCATTAATTGTAGATTATAGTAATTTTTGTACAGCATTCATCTAGTAAAAGTGATGTTAGCAGATATGAGCCTCAGCCGGGCTTATTCACTGTCCACTGTCATGAGCCCTTTGTCCAGCTTTCTCCATAAGAATGTCTTTCCAAGCACATGCACACCTACAGTTCAATTGTAAGAAGACGTACAGTATAAGGAGAACAGTAGTTCATTTTATTGCCTTTATAAGGGGAAAAAATAAATTACATGCAATATTATCATAACAAACCTGATCAGTGAGATGTAGATCATCCTTCAAGTTTTGTTACATAATGTAGCTAATGCTCTTACTTTCACTGTTAAACATATATGTGTAACATATAAACATACCGTTTTTACATACTATGCAACTTTACCTAGCATTTAAGTGATCTCTGATCTCATGATCTCTTTTTTTTTCCCCCTGACCGTGTTTGTTTCGAGGCATTCAGCAGTACACTTTCATGCATTAATAATTAATGCTTTGGTCAGATCCTAACAGTTCCTATGTGAAATTCCAGGATTTTTAATGTTTTTTTGTCTGATGCAGCTCAACAATTTTACCCCTGTCATATGTAAAATTATTTCATTGTCCAACCAGTGTATTTTTAAGTAATAACAAAACAAAAAGTAGAGCACTTAAGGTATAGCATTCACATGTGAGTATTTTATTGTCAAAGGCATCAATAAATTAATTTAAGCAAGATTTGATGCAATTGGATTTTATAAAATTTTATTTGTATATTGCTTTTAACAGAGCTTGCAGCAAAGACAAAGCAGCCTATCAGATTTAGGTTGAGATCCATATTGAATTAACCAGACGCAAAAGTGGTGAGAAAAATGGTCTTAAAATGAAATGAATAAAGAAACCTCGTATCATCACAGAGCATCTTTTTTTTAGCGTTCAGAATATACAGACAGTTTAGAAGTCTTAAAAGAAGTAGATTTTTAAATAAGCATCTTTTTTAACCCCCTTGCTTACATGCATTTATGCGAAATAAATGAATCAGCCACAGGATGGCACTGTTGTTTTGCAGTGTTTCTCCACAACACGAGGCTCTTGCGCAAGATTGTTTTTCTTTCTCAGGCTGCAACTGCCTCAATCCAGGCCTTGTTTCATCACAATATTTAAGACAGCCTCGCCGACTTGACTTCAACATTTCCCCTTAGGAAAATACCTGCTCCCATCTAAAGGGCGGTTCATTGCTTTCTCAGCTCTAGTAAAGTTTGCGAGATAATCCCTTAGAGGCTCACGGGATCTAGCTAACATCAGCACAGTTTTAGGAGCAGAAATTTCCCTGAAGGCATTCTGTTGTGACATAATTATCATTTTAAAAAATCTACTAAAAAAGCAAAATGTCTTAAATGGTAAAAACAAAAAAACAGTCTGAACTGAATCGATAAAATAACACTATTTATATAGTAAAATATAACATCTGATTTGCTAGTTGCTGATATTATCCTGCTTTGGACTGAAGGTCGTAGCTCCGTCGCTGACTAGGAAAATCGAAATGATGCCGCATCAACTGAAGAAGCCCTGCTTGGAATATTGAGAAGGATTCCTCAACAACTAACATATTAGTTATATGTCATGTCAACAACTGACACACACAACTGACACTAACTTTTTTTAGTATTTACTTTTGCACGATTAATCCAGATGGACAGATGAATAGGTGTAATTCCCGGGAGAAAATATCATGAGCACATGATCAACTAATAATAGTTTACAGCTAAAAAAAAAGTGTGCAACTTTAACGGTAGGTGTCTGTCCACTTGGCCCCTATGCAAACAATTTAGCAATTTACAATTCAATCTTGAGAATAGGCGATGTGGTGGCATAGAGGTTAGCACTGTTGCCTAGCACCTCCAGGTTCTGGGTTCGATTCCCGCCTTGGATCTGCGTGCATGGAGTTTGCATGTTCTCCCCGTGCTTGGTGGGTTTCCATCCACAGTCTATAGACAGGCAGATCAGGCTAACTGGCATTCCAAAATTGCTCCTAGTGCGTGAATGTGTGTGTACCCTGCGATGGATGTGCACTCTGTCATGCATTAAGTCTCCTGGGATAGGCTCCCAGTGACCCTGTATACAGAATAAAGCGGTAAAGATGATACGTGAGAGCTTGAGAATTCTATAATTCCTAGTTCAGATATTCCTTTTAAGTCATACACAGCATTATTTCATTGGTATTAGCAAATATTCCGTTACATTTACTTTATATTAGCATGGATTTATGGTAGCTTGTGTCAAATTGAAAGAGCTGCTTCTCATTAAAAGCACCCAGTTGGAATGCAAATGATGTCCCATGCAATGTTAGTGATGCACACTTTTATTGAATCATAAAAGAAGGCAATGAACATGTTGGAAATGAGAAAAAAAAAAAGAACTGTGTCCCCTGCCTGAATTGCTCCCAGTCAATACACACATTCATACATAGGTTTCTATGTACAACAGGCAAGAATCGTAGACTGGTCTGATGAGCCACATGTGATTGCTGCCCCGGGTATCAGCATAAAGTCGCCACATGATGCCACTCAGTGGTCAGAGGTCGTAAGTACTGCAATATGACTGATGTAGTTATAAAACAATTTTATTCTTAAATGAAGCAATGTTGACGTCCACCTTCAAATTATTCCATTTTAATGCATGTATCATCAGTTTCTTAAACTTGTGCATGACTGTGGTAACTTGAAGTGTAAGGTTGTTGTCTACATACAAGTCATGATATGTAGTCACGTACTTCCTGAATTTAAAGTACTTAGTGAAGGGCACGTAACAGTGAAGTGTGTGTATATGTGTGTTTGTTAGAGAGAGAGAATGAGAGAGATCGGGAGAGAGCTCTGACATAATCAAGGTCAAACCAACCATATGGCTGGAAAATCTGTGTCAAAAAAGCAAACACGTGTGCTTAATCATTCCCCTTTTTTATTCTTCTAAATAAATCACAGACATTCCAGCTCTTCGTTTTAATTGGAGTGAGGCTCAGTTTCAAGTCTTTTGTCTCAGTTTCATGTTTTCACAGCTAAGTTTTGAAAAGACTCAAATAAGACTAATTATTTCTTAAGATTAAGTCAGCATTTTTTAGGTCAGCGGTCAGCAAGTGTAGTGTAGGGTGTTTTAAATTTGGGGGGGGGGGTGGGGGGGCATATTTGTTACCCTCACATCAAATTAGTAGTAAATTATTAGGTTGCATTTTGGGTGTTTAGAATTGAGCATATTTTCAAATTACTGTTCCAGTAAGTGGCAGCACAGTGGTGTAGTGGTTAGCACTGTCGCCTTGTACCTCCAGGGTGTGAGTTCAATTCCCGGCCAGGCTCAATTCCCATCTCTGTGTGAGTGGAGTTTGCATGGTATCCCCATGCTTGGTGGGTTTCCTCCCACAGTCCAACATACTCCCACAAACAGATTAGGCTAATTGGTGCTCCCAAATTGCCCGCAATATGTGTGTGTGTGTGTGTCCGTGTCCTGCAATGGATCGGCATCCTGTCCAGGGTGTACCTTGCATCGTACCCTATGTCTCCTGGGATAGGCTCCAGGCCCCCCGTGACCCTGAATACAGGATAAAGTGGTATAGACACTGAGTAAATGGTTCAATAAGCTCCATTTAGATACCAATTAGTTTATGAGCAGGGCCTCAGAAAACTCCCCTGAATTCCCATTTTTTGAAAAATTAAACAAGGATTCCATGACATAGTAAGAGTCTGTAAAGAGAGAAAGAGAGAGCCCCGAGCTTCATTCAAGATATTTATCTTATCTTACTTTTATCATATTTTGTAACTAATTTTTGCTGAAATTGAAGATTTGATACATTGCTTCTGTTTCACTGTATTATCCATTACACAAAGCTCTCCAGTGCAATACATGACTTAACATGACAGATCACAATTAACTTATATCCTGTTAAACTTGTGGAACTACACAACCGGCGTCGGTTACTTTCCAGTAACAACACATATAGCAGTGTTTTATTCCTCTTATCCCATTACATTTATTTAAAAGAAATGGCCATGTTGTCCATCGCAATTTTTACACAGTAGTACTTATAACAGTTATAAACATTCTTTCTATCAGCCTCTCCTTTAATCTGTCTTGAGGTTAACTAGGGAAGAACAATTAGCTTGCCAAAACTAGGAATTGCTTTGCCCCTGTAAAGAGTTTTTCACTTACAGTACCACTGAAGACTCCTTCCGAAAATGTTGCATAAGCAACTAACAGAAATGAAATTTCCACATATCAATGTTTTTTTCCCCACCTGTTTATTATCAGATTTGGATCATGTGGAACTCCTAGTATATTATGCTGTTTCATCCATCCATCTATCTAGGATCCTCAGTAGTCCATCTAGGGACCATGTAGGCCAATGGTGACCATTGTATTTATTCACATTTTTATTACTACTGAAAATTTGGGAACACCGTTTAGCCTAATCAGCATGTCTTTGGATGGTGGGAGAAAACATACAAACTCCATACTGTGCTGTTGCAGAAAATAAATCAAGATCCTTTGACCAATCAGATTCTAGAACCCAGGAACACTGTGGTTTAATATGGAAATGGCACGAATTACATAAATGTCACAGTTTTATTCCATCAAACAGAATATGAAAAAAATTTGCTCAAATGTATAATCAGACTTTGTTAATAACTTATTATTTATCCTACTATTTATTTAAAAAACAAACAAACGTGGTTATATTGAGAAAAAAAAACATGTTCATAATAAGCAGCATATATCAAATGACATCCTCTCAAATTCTGGGCCAAAGTGATTATTACTACAACTAAAATGTCTGTATTTGGTTTGCATTAATAAACAGTGCAGATTTAAGGGGTTAAAGGCACGCTGCGCCTCATGTGCATTTAATAAGATCATTCTGTAATATTTACTGGCTGATGCTTTGGGACAAACTTTTAGCCAGCTTTAACTCGCACACTCTGCTATAAAGAGAGATGCCGGCAGCTTTGAAGTGTGTGTTTCTGGAGCACGATGACTGCAGGGTCGTTTGAAGTTTGGCGTTACAATTGAATTACATCATGCTCACCAGTGAAAATGCACCTGCAGTTTGAAAGGAGGGATGTTAAATAAATAAAATAAAATAAGGAATTTGGAGATACCACTCCTCTCCCTATTAAAAAAGGTGCAATAAGATTTAATGTTTAAAGACTGATAGTTAAAAGATGTGTGTTTTTGCATGTGTATATTTCATACACTTACTGTAGTAATTTTGATAAATTTAACTTCTGTATGTTATTATTGTAAAAAAGAAAAAAAAAGAAAACTCTGCAAATTTAAAAAGGTGTTTGTGTGTGTGTTTTAAAAAAAATCTTTTTAAGTCATGCTTGTACACTGATGCAGTTACTGGCTATTATTCAGATATACATAATTAATGTTATTTTCAATTGTGAATTATTCAGTTATTAAACTGAGACAATTTGGTAATGTATACCAGTCAGCCACCACATTAAAACCAAATGCCTTATATAAAATTATTTATTTATTTACTTATTAACTTATTAAGTCTCCCCACAGGGAAATCTCAGTGAGTGTGTGTTAACGTCTTTCCCTGAGGTAATTTCAAGCTAGCCACCTTGATCATTTCTACACACGACCTACAGCATCATAGTGCAGCTGAATATACTGAAATAAGCTCAGTTATGTATTAGTGGATTTAAACTTCAGCCATCAACACCACCACCAGGTAAATTTAATAATACTGATAATCAAGAACGGGAAACTGGGCACCCAAAGCTCAGTTATGCCTGTGGGAAGCAAAGGATAGCATGTCTGGGTCTGATTTCACTGCTAAAAAACAGTTAATGCTGGCTGTGAGAGAAAGGTATCAGAACACCCAGTACATCAAAGCTTGCTGTGTATGAGGCTTACAGGCAAAGAGGGCCTGTAACTCTTTGCCTGTAGGCCTCCAAATTCCCCAGATCTCATTCTGATCAGGCATCCATGAGACAAACAAATCTGTTCCATGGAGAGCAACTTACACATTCAAAGATGATCAGACTATACAAGTACACAATAAATCATAAATAAATAAGAACAATATTCTTAAAAATGATGAATAATATCGTTATTGACTTGGCCTTGCATCTATAAAAAAAAATATATATTTTTTATTATTTTGTGCAGCCTGTACTTTTATTATGCTAATTAGGCTCAACCCTCTTTCCATGGTAATGAGATCAAATGACCTAAGACCTCCTTATAACTTCAAAACAACCGTTATGGCAGGCACAGAGCCAACTCACAAAAAAAAACGCAAGCTTTTCACGGAATCTGCCAAGGAAAATCTTCACTTGTTTGGGTTTACGACATCTTGTTTGGTTTGACACATTGTCACATGACTGTGTACTTATTAATATTCATTAGCATCTGCCAAAAATGGGCGTGTACACAGGATCAGCCTTGTCTGTGTTCAATTATTCCACACTGTGCACATTGTATTAGCTGTAATGATTTTATTTTATTTTAACTTTTCTCTTCACTTTAACATTTATTCTTACACATGTAATCTAAATTTTGAGAATCATGTACATGTCTGTCAACCTTGCTGCTAACATCCTGGTGCCAGACATTAGAGTTGTTCTGATGCCACAAAAATCTATGAAATTGTAATGTTAATGGTTTTAATGTTATGGCTGATCAACGTTTAATCTAGCATCGTTTTAATGTCGCTTATCAACCAACAGATTTACAGATCATTTTAATGTCTTTCATTTGTGCGCATCATTGGTGTCCATATTACAAACTTACTGTAGAAGTACATTAACAAAAAGAATGAATCCCACATTCCAACTGGGTGTATGTATCTGCTACTCTCAGTTGTATCCAGAAGCAGTTGCCCAGTAGTGTGTGGCTATTACCCTCCCCTCCCCCCCGCCAGCCACCAACACCCCCACTTCACTTTTATGTTTAATATTAGCTGCATTCGTTTCGATTCGTTGTCACAGATGTGCAGTTTTGTTACAAAAGCATATTCAACCCCACAATGCAGAAAATGAAGGTTTTGTGCTGCAAGAGCTTTAGAATACTCCACGCTCTTAATCAGAGGCAATGAAGCAGCATCGCGCCGTGTGGCTCTGAATAACCAATGATGGAATTAGCACCAGGTCTGAGTGCTGTACTGAAATTAGCTTTAAAGGGCTCAGGTCTAATGTGTTTTTATTCCTACTGAGGGCAGGATTGTGTGTGTGTGTGTGTGTGTGTGTGTGTGTGTGTGTTTGAAGCATATTTATGGAACTAAATAGGACAGTGTTATAAAATCCCAGCTCTCAGCCCGTGCTAGACTTGACTAACCCATTTCTCCTTTTCTGTCTTTTTCCTTCTTTTTCCTCCTCCTGTCTCATCATTATCTCACTCTTTCTGATGATCTTTCTTTCTTTCTTTCTTTTTTCCCCTTGTGTTCTTCCTGGTGCTTCCTCTCTTTCTCTCACTCCCTCTCTCATCTTTCACAGTATTGTCTGAGGTTGAAATCAGCTTGGGTTGGGCAGATTGAAGCAGACAGAGAGAGAGAAAGAGAGAGGGAGAGAGAGCAAGCTGCCTATCCACATCAGTGCTGTCCTAGAAATGGAGAGAGAGACAAATAAGGAGAGAGCACAAAGAAAGGAGAAGGTTACTGGGAGGACAACTATAGTGTCCGTAGATAAATGTGTGCGTGCCTGTGTGTGAGAGAGAGAAAGAGAGAGAGAGAGGTTAGTGTATCACACAACACTAGACCTTATTTTCATACTCACTCTCATACAAAGCTGCAGGCATCCATGGGGAGTTCATTCACTTCATCTCTTTTTTATTATTTATTTATTTATTTATTTAGTGTGTGTATGTGTGTGTGTGTGTGTGTGTGTGGCCAAGCTCAGTCGAGGTGTATGAGACTTGATAGACTGGCCATTAAAGTTACCATCACAAGATGCAAATGGTGCAAGTGAGTTGGAAAGCTGATTTGCTCGGTAGCTGCTGTGCCTGACACAGCACAAATGTGTAGATCCTACGCTCATTATACATTTATACAAACCTGTGATGTACACAGAACTGGCATCACTAGCTCCGAATGAACACAGTTAGCATTAGACTGTCTGTCTGAACAGTTACATCGCATTGGACTTAATTCTATTGCCACATAATGTTGTTGGGTTTAAACCCAAGATCATTAGTCTGCCTCTGGGTGCATGTGCTTTTATTCTTGCCTCGCCATGCCCATCGCTCCAGGGTAAACCAGGGCTCATCAGACATGAGCTTTTTCCATTGCTTTAAAGTCCAATCTTTATGCTCCCTAAAAAATTTAAACCTTTTTTTCTCAATAACAATTGGTTTTCATTGGTTGACACATGGTTTTCAAAACCATATAACAATTGGTTTTCAACAGTCACACAACTGTTCAGTCCCAATCCCATTAGTTCCATTCACATTGTGGTTGTATGGAAATGCTGTTACTTTCACTATTAGACATAGCTTTGATTTCTATGGTTGTTTTTTTTTTACAATGAAACTTCACCAAGCATTTAAGTCAGTGGTTTTCAACCTTATTCCTGAAGGAAACCTGCCCTGCATATTTGACCACTTTCCCAGCTCTCCCACTCCCACTTCAATTAAGAAAATGTTGTTAATTAGATGATTAGTCCTATTAAGTGTCCTCGGAGCTGAGAAAACACTAATGTCCAGGCCAGGTGGTCTTCCAGGACCAGAGTTGAGAACCACTGGTTTAATTGATCTCTGATCATTGTCATTCATGATTTTGTTATGATCAAGTCTATATTCTTGAGAAAGAGGGTCATTCAAGTCAAACCAAAATTATTACTGTACAGAATAACAGAACTACCTTTCTTTCTCTATATAATCCCCTGCTACACTTATGTACCTATCCCAGTGTTTCACTAGTGCTTGGATACCATCAAGGAAGAAAGTTTTCTCAGTACGCCGTAGCCTGGATCAGACCGCCTGCTTCAAGTTGGAAATGTTGGCATCACAGTTACTCTTTTTATTGGCCCGGACATGTAAAAATGGCTTTGAGCAAGGTCAGGACTGTACGGGGAACGTGGAAATAACTCCAAGCCGAGTTCATGTAATGTGCAAGTGGTGTTGGTGAATAATTGTGTATACAGTTCCCACAGACAGATGTGTCTCTTTCGCAAGTTTGTGACAAGTCATCTGTCGATTTTCAAGTATGAGGTGTTCTCACTCACTGAACATTGACAGAAATGACTACAGTGGGCTCGGAGCCACCTCAGGGGGAATCAACATTCATGGATATACAGCCTTCTTTAAAATGTTTGCAGATGTTTCACCATGGCTAAAATTTTCATTAATTGTGAAATGTGGTTCTGGGAGCATGAGGAATCCTTTAAACACATGAATTCACCACCACACTGTGCACCGTAATCAAAGCTAAAGGTATTATAATATATGTGGTGGTTATAATATAAGAGATGTGTAGGAGGCTTGAAAGTGATCAACAGCCAAACTCTGCTACTAAAATGAGGTTGTGGAACCAAGTTTATGTCACAGGGCATATACCATGGCAAGGCAGGTAGACAGCATCAGCAAGGTCTCTCTCAGGCTTCATATTTGATTTTAAAGCTTTTGAAGAAGCACAAAGACATGGCACTGCTGAGGACCGTAGATGCAGTGGGTGTCCAAGGAAACATAATGCAGCAGATGAAAGACAAATCATGCTTGCCTGCATTTGACAAGTCCAGCAGTGCCTTCAGCAAAGAACTTGCAGAAACCAATGGGATCCAGGTACACCTGTCTGCTGTCCGGAGAAGTCTGGCCAGAAGTGGTCATCATGGCATTATCTTATGTGTGTGCATGTATTTCTTTCACTACAAATTCCCAACCATGTCTCAACCAAGGCACTATGCATTTCCATCAAAAACCTTTTTTTGGCTTTCTATTGGAAACTTATGGACATATATGTGTATTATGTGTATGGACATATAGAAATGCTTTGATTTATTCATACTGCAAATGAAACAGAGATGATCTTCCTTGCCTCTTACGCTGCATAGAACGAAATGAGCGTTGTCATTGGGAGAAACTTCATGTTTACCATAATGTTTCTATTACCTATTTTATTACCTCCAAGTCCCCAGGACCTTATATCCAGGATAATGCGATATAGATGATGAGTAAGTTACTGAGTGAGATACATATTTAAGATATAAATAAGTAATTTGTGTAATCTTGTTAAAAATGTGCTGTTACCCACAGACAAACTGCACCATACTGCCATAAGTTCACAATCATCCATAATTCAGTATTTCTATACTCACAATTTAAAGACTGAATCTCAAAGCCATATGGTACAGTATATGGTTCTCATTGTGAGAGAGGGATGGCATGATTCTACTTAGTTCGTATTTAATTCTATAATTAAATTTTATTTATATAGCGCTTTTAACAATGGTCATTGTTAGAAATTTTATGGAAGTGTATATGAGTGAGAAAAAATGTGTTTAGATAATAATGAGATTGTACCTGATGAGCAAGCCAAGGGTGTCAGCGACGGTGGCAAGGAAAAACTCCCTGAGATGGCAATAGGAAGAAACCTTGAGAGGAACCAGACTCAACAGGGA
>JAQQZS010000017.1:11154616-11165888 GCA_030068045.1 Platyallabes tihoni | reverse complement strand
ATTTGGCTCCTTGGCAGCCAAAGGAGATAGATCTCCTATTAGGATAATTTGGTCTGGGTTTTCCAGGGTTAAATGATGTAGCTTAACTTAAAGAAAGCAAATAAATTAACATTAGCAACCTGGGAAACCTGCAAAGAGCCTGCTTGCTGGCTAGAACACAGTTTCTTACCTCAGTTATCACAAGCTAGCTAGCGCTTAACTTTAGTTAGAATGCTGAGGTTGCTAATGTAAATTTATATGCTAATGTTTCTTTTAGTTATTCTTTTTGTAGGTAAAATGCTAAGTTTCCCCTATAATCTGTTCCAACCACTCCGTATTCAGCATCACCAGCATACATGTAGAGACCCAGTTGGGACTTCTACATGGTGGAACCATGATGTTTTGTCTAGGCTTCTGATCATATGGACAGAATTTTAGATATATACTGTATATATAAACGAAGTAGAAAAATCATTGTTTTAAAAAAATACTCTGATTTGGTCAGGTACAGGGACTGAAAATGACAGGCAAAATCTTGCTAAAAATAATAGCCCGAGAAGTCCTTCAGGACTTTTTTCAGAACTATTCCTCAACACTACAGTACATTAAAATACAAAAAAAATGTGTCACTCTTAGGAAGCAGAAGATAAAGAAATCAGGGGTGGCTCAAGAATTTTGCACAATATTGTATGTACCTTTTTCTGATCCTCAGTACTCATTATTGTGCATTCTGAAAAGAACCAATAATCTAAAGTGTTCTCCTACTTAGTAAAGTCGTTTCCACACTTGATTTTCCTGGACTCCGGGCCAGAATTTGAGACAGTTGTTGGCACGGTAAAGCTGATTTTCTTCCCAGGTAGTGATTCTTGGTCTTATTGAAAATGGTGATCTAGGGCTCGCTTTCTTGATGCAGTCATCATTGCTTGAGGAAGCTATCCACTCGTTCTAATTCATGTGAATGCTTAAACTTGTCACTTTACTTCCGACATGTAACAGCTTTTTTGTTGTTGTTGTTGTTGTTGTTGTTAATTCACTTACTCTTCACTGAAAAACGCAGGTCGTATTTATGCATCACTATTATGTATTACTATATTCCTAAACTAATAATACAAAGTACTTTCATACAACTGGATGAAGGTAACTGAAAAAAGCTTACATTGCTCTGAGCATGTGAGCTGAGAACACATCAGCATTTTAACTAAAATTAAGCTATCTAGCTTGTGATAACTGAGGTAACAAACTGTGTTCTCTGGATCTCGCCATCTTGCCAAGTGCCTGGTTGTTGGCTGGAACACAGCTTCTTACCTCAGTTATCACAAGCTAGCTAGCGCTTAACTTAGTTTAGTTAGAATGCTGAGGTGGCTAATATTAATTTATACGCTAATGCTATTTTGTATTTCAGAAATTCACAAATTCCTTGTTAGTTAAAGTGATGCATAGCCGACAGTTAGCAAATCAGTCACACCCAAATTATGCATATGTTTATAGCTTAATATAATTTTAACTGATGAGTTACATAAATATCTCCCCTGCACAGTCATGAATGGGTAATCTAGCTATGGAGACCAAAAGCATTTTTTTTTTTTTTTACCAGGCTTCAAACGTGTTCATTTCTGTTGCAAAATGTGACATTGTAGCAACGGGTTTATAGGATTGACTCACTTTTTGAGTCCTAGTGGTCATTTGAGGAACTGCACATTTTGGTACTTCTGTGTTGTCCTCATTTTTCAGAACCGGAGGTTGTCACTTGTGAGAACAAGAAAACTACTGATTATGCCCCGCCAGCCCCGCAAACAAGCCCTGAATTGGTCATGTGTGCATACTCAAGTATTTGGGCCAAGTGTGAAAACGCCCTAAGTGCTGCCGATCCAGCCTTTCTACCGACAGGTTGAAACAAGCATGCCTCTTCCCACTCACTTCAGTCATTTTGATTAGAGATTTCACTCCTGTTGCTACAATACCAGGATTACTGTAAAAGATAGTAATGGCTTCCTGTAAGATTATAGAGCACAACATTTAAACCATAGAGGAATAACATTTGATGCTCCGTGACACAGTTCCCATGAGTAGGTTTTTTTTTTTTTTTTAATCAAAATAGGCAAATAACTTAAACCAGGAGACATGTAAAACTGACTCATACTGTAATCTTGGATATGAATCTTTGGGCTGCCAGGACAAATAAATGCTTTCCAGTTTAATTTTAAAAACAATTTGTGAAAACTAAGATGATTGATTAAATTCAGTACACTATGTAGTTACACAAAACAGTATATTCTTAATGAAATAACAGTATTTTGATTATTATTATTCTTTGTATTATGATTATCTTGGGAATGTTTAATTTTCTTAATTAATTATAATTTATTTAATCACTCAAAGAATTTTTTATTTTAAGCATTTAAGCAGCTGATCTATGACCAAAGTGACTGGTTTGTTGTTGTGTTTCTTACAAACCTACATTGGAAGGATTTCAGAATCGATGCATTGAGAAAACAAATCTCAGACTGTATTATTCTAAATTTAAGTTGCTGGGTGATCCAAAACCTGATGGATTCCTCTTGGCTCTGTAAGGAAATAAAGAAGTATGGAGTGTTTCTGTTACGGCATTTCAGTGCTGTGGCTCTGCTGTTTCCTGTTTTCTCTTTGCTCGTCTCTTGTGACTTACATTCCATGTGATCATGTAAACAGAAGCATGTGGAACACAGCATCACACTCACAGCAAACATGTCGCACACAAAAAACAGGCTTTAGTTCAGAGGCCTTAGTCATCTGAATCCTGAAATTAAACTCAATTTAAAACTTATTTACTTGTTTTAAAACACACAAATAGACACTTTATTTCTGCTTGGTGACATGACTGTCTTATCCGTGCTAAAATTGACTTCTCTATTGCATAACAAATTCTTATAAAAAAAAAAACTTCTGTATTGTATTAAAAAAAATCAGGAAACATCCCATTCCTAACTCTGGGGGAAACTCACAGTTTTGGCAGCACAAAAAGAAGAATATTTGTTTTTATTTCTAACAGTCATCAGACTGTCTTGAACTAATAGGGTGCTAAATGGTGGTGCTAGTATGCACCATCCATTCACCAATTCAGCAGAGGTGCGATGGATGGCGGTGTCCACTCACAACTCCAGGGTCCATTTTCAAACCTGAATTCAGATTACTGCATGTTTTTTTTTCTTCACTGAGATTCTTAATTTCCTCCTATCTCCCAAAAACATGTTTTGCTGCAGTAAATTGCTCCAAGGTGTGAATGTGGGTGTGCATGATGCCCTGTGACGTACTGGCATCCCACTCAGGGTCAATTCTTTCCTTGTGCCAGTAATAGCAATATGTTTGGAATCCACTGCCAGGATAAAGTGGTGGATGAACACAAATCATTAAATTAATTAAGAAATCAATCCCTGTTAAAATTTAAAGAACAATAAAAGACATAATACTACATAGATATCACCTTTATATGGTCTGATCTCTACCTCACATGTATTCATTCATGTCCCAGTAGTGCCGAAAAATGTGTAGATGCTTCATGTGTTTTGACTTTTGTTTCAAATCAGTCCTCTGACGAGGTTTAAATAACAGCAAGACTGTTCCGGAGCTGAGAAGGAACATTGCAGAAACAAAGGCCACATTCTCCAGTCAGACAGGAAGTAGCAGCCCCAGTGCCCCTCCTTCTCCCTCTCCGCACCGCCCATGCCTCTTTCCCAACCGCCTGCCTGTTTGTGTTCAACTCACATGGGCTGGGAACGCGGGTGAGAGAGAGAGAGTGAGAAGGAACGGGGGATGGGAGAGGGGGAGTTAAAGGAACAAAGGAGGAATTTAAATAGCACCCCCTCTTCCCCCATCCCCTCCCAAACCCAATTGCTCATGAGCCCCCCTCATATGTTGGGCATAGTGGGGGTTGCTCACCCAACTAGCGTTGAGTCTTTAGATAAGCAGTGTGTGTGTGTGTGTGTGTGTGTGTTTGCGTGTGTGATGTTTGGGGTTGAAGTGAGATCTAGACGCTAAGGAAAATGGGGAGTGTTTACACTATCACATAAGCAAAAGGGGATCCCCACTTGCTCTCCCACCCAGAAAAAAGCCCTTAAACAGCTTCTCAGAGTGTACACCTCAGCACCTGGCACTGAGCTTGAGCTGTGTCTGTGTTACATTGTTCAATGGTAATGCTCCAGTTCAAGTCCATGTAGAAGTCAACGTAGGTCCATAAATACCAAAGAGAAGCGTCTTCAAGACACTAAGTTCTATTGGAGACACACATTCTAGTGGGTTGTATAGGATCCAGGCTCCTACAGGAGACATATCTGCCATAAAGAAAACACAAGCATGTATTTATAGACCAAAGAAGCCATCCAATCATTTTAGTAGTTGCTTTAGAAGTTGTTTTTATACACCAGCAGCACTTTTGCTTTTGAAGAGAGACCTTGTGCTGCAGAATTCATGTAGAAACTGTCTGTATTGTTTAACCAAGGGTTAGGTGTGATGCAGAATCATTGATCAATTGTCTTGAAAATGAATTATATAAGCCATAATTATAAAGTTCATGGTAAACAGGGACCAGAGGATCAAGTGATAGCTGCAGGAATTAAACAAGGGGTGTTCTAGTCAAACCAGGGTTTGAGATTAAATTTATTGTGAATGAAGATTTAAAATTTATTGAAGTTTAATGGAGACTTCAAGCACAGTACAATGATGAGACTCTTAGCTGAAGTAAAACATTTAAATGGCACAAATGTTATAAAGAATGCTGTATATCCATGAATGACGTTCTTGGCTGAGGTGGCTTGGTGCGCAGTGCCGTCATTCCTGTGAACATTCAACGAGTGGAATTCCTGATCAACACCACTTGCACATTACAGGAACTCACCTGGGAATTATTGCCACATCCCCCGCACAGGTCTGACCACTCTCTAAGCCATTTCTACATGTTTGGGACATTAAAGATGCTCCTAATGGGCCAGCATTTTAGAGGTGATGCATGCAGTTTTATCATGGCTTAGGTATACTGAGAAATACTTCTAATTTGATAGTATCCAAGCACTAATTTCATGCTGGGAAAATTTGTGTAGCAGGGGATTATAAAGAAAAATCAAGGTAGCTTTCAATCATCACTTTTTTCCTGATATTTTGCACAATCATAAGTACTGATTTGACTTGAACGCGTCTTGTGTGTGTTCTGGTTTCTCCTTGACTATTTTTAAGTGGTCATATGCTGCTGTGCCGTCATTCAGCTGACCAGTCTGACCACATGTTCCAGCAAGGCAGATACTTCCTTCTTGCTGAAACTATGCACCTCCAGCCTTCAATTAACCTACTGCTCAGTGACCTGCAGGAAGTGTGTTGTAGACTGTGAAGTACTTCCAGGAAATAAATCTAGACAACAAATGTAGGAAGGGTGAATGTGACCTAGATGTTCCAAAGTTGCAAAATCCAGTCTTCCGCAATTAAAAAGGTTAAAAAACTGACTTTATTTGTAACTTTATTTATAGTTCACATGTAGGTTACTATGCTAAATTCTGACAAATTCAGAAATTACAACAAAAAAAAAAATGCACAAAACTGAGGATTCACCTACTGAAGCTAAATTAAGATCGCAGTTGCACCAACTTTCCTGTGCCAGTGCCATGCTTGTAAAGTATGAGCCATGTTGTGTAATATTGACCCTCAGCCACCAGGTGGCAATGTTAGTAAGGGCTCTTGTCTGTTTCAGACCCAACCCAAGCACAGGAACCTCGACTTCTCTAGCCCAGAGAGTTTCAGAGAGAAGAAGTGTGTGTGGTCCATCAAAAGTACATGAGCTGAGTTCAATAAATGGAAAAGCAGGTTGGAGGTAGGGGAGGAATGTCGAGAAGGGAAGAGAGTCATCCTTGTCTCAGACTTGGAAGCATTTTTTATCACCAAATGGATCACAACAGACCAAATGAGCCCTGTTGGAGTTTAGGAATAAAAAAGTGCCAGGAAAAAAAAACTGTGGAAATCAGTAAAAAATCGATAATTGTTTATATATAAGAAAGTTATTTAGTGTCTCAATCACTGTGAAATGTTTTTTTTTTAGACTTCTTCAGAATCCACCATCAGACATCAGAAAAATTATTTCTTTTATGGCTGAACTAGCCATCATGTTTATATATCTGATGAAATCTCCTTCTTTCAGTGTCCAGCACAGCATGAGCTGCTCTCAAGGGCAGGCGCTTGAAGGTGCCCTTGATTAACAAAGAGACAATCAAGGCATGATGTTCCTTAGGAAGATATGCTTTTAGTAGAGTTAGCATTACAGAATTAAACCACCATGGCTTGCTCAGAAATCCTCTTCAGGTCTGGACTCTTGTGAGCTCACTTGCGAGCACAGGAGTTGTTATATAACCTGTCCTCATGATATTTCTCACAAGGAACTAACTATCGGGAACTGGCTTTCCTCATGTTAACTAAGCTAGACCACGGCCAGCGTCAGTTGTTTAAGGTGTGACACAATAGCATATTAAGATGAACAAAAAGAAGGTTCTTGATGGCGTATATGAATGAGCTCACTGCGGAGTCTATTTCTTCAAGGCGACCGCTGTCACTTAAATTATATAGTTATTGTTACTTCTAATTTTCTTTCACGCTGAAGTCTAATTCCCCTCTGTGTCTCTCTGTACCCCTCCTGGATGGTGAGGGTGGCTGTAACATTTCCTTCTCTAGCTCACCCCTGCTCTCTCTCTCTCTTTCTGTTTGGAGATTAAATGGGCATCCTGCCAGTTTTTCATATTTGCTGGCAGCAAAGGGGCCAGCTAACTTCCTGGAGGGGAGGGGCTTACTGAAAGGTTACATTTGCACAATGTGCCTATGGAAAAACACAGAGTTGGGAAGAATAGGGTTGCCAGGTGCATGGCTTTCTGGCAAAATCAGGCTGCTGATGTTTTTTTCATACATAGATCTCCTAACCTTAATCACAATATTAGCTGTGTCATTTAGTGTATATAAAAACTTTATGTGAAATGTACAGTAAAAGTTAGTGACCCTCATTTAATTTTATGTTTGATTTTGTGTGTGTGTGCAAACATAATAAAAATCATCTGATCTCAGTATTAGGCCTCAGTATGCAAAAACAACCTCAGATGAGCATCAACATATGACTTTCTTTATGCCATTATTAATTCAACAAAGACATAAGCAATAGTCTTAAAGAAGCAATTGTTTCTGCAGATCAATCTGTAAAGGGTTATAAAACTACAGTTCTACAGTGAGACATATTATTCACAAGTGAAAAACCGTTATGACAGTTGTCAGTCTTCCCAGAAGTGGACGTCCTAGCACATTCACAAGGTCAGACTGTATAAAGCACAGAGCAATAAAAACAAAAACAAGTGCTACATCTTGAAGTCCATGACAGCACAATTAGAAGAAGACTGAACAAGTATGATTTGCTCAGTGTTATTGCCAGAAGAAACTTTTTCTGTCTAAAATGAACATGGAAGCATGAATGAGGTTTGCAAAAGTGCAATTGAACAAATCACAAGACTTTTGGAACAATGTCTTATGGACAGATGAAACCAAACTGTGTTGTTTTCCTATAATGCCCAGCACCATCTTTGGCAAAAACCTGCAGCCCACAGGACTGGGAACCTTGCACCTTGTGGTCCTTCCTATACCAGAGTATTCTAGAGGCAAATGTGCAGCCATCTGTCCGACAGCTAGAGTTTGATCTGAATTGGGCCATGCAACAGAACATCGATCCAAAGCACACCAGTAAATCTACATCAGAATGGCTGAAAAATAAAATAATCAAGGTTTTGGAATAGCCTAGTCAAAGTCCAGACCTCAACCCAGTATAAATGCTATGGCAAAACTTTAACAAAGCTGTGCATAAGCAAATGCCCCAAAAACCTCAATGAACGGAAGCAATGTATTACTTCAGGTTATTGCTGCTAAACGTTGATCTACAAGCTATTGAATCTTGAGTGATTTTTTTTATTTATTTCTTTTTGACTTCATCTTTTTAAAAAAGTTATATATTGTTCATTTGAGGTTGTATTTGCCTAATACTAAGACAGATCAGATGGTTTCTATTATGGTTTTACTCAAAAACATTAAAAATAGAGAATTAAAAGAGGGGGCGCTTACTTTTACATGAGTGTAGTTTTCTGGTTCACTTATTCTCACACCAATTCTTCTATTTGACTTATAAATGTATGTAATAATATTTTGTTAGGTCCTCTGTGAAATATCTATGAAAACTGTTTTTTTTTTTAAACACTGCTTTGTTAAAAGCGTACGCTATTACATGACATTGTGCTGGTAATCCAATACATTATACTATGATATTTACAATGCTGAAGGCAGTGTAATTAGAATTTTGCTATTTGGTTGGTGTTTGGGATGGTTTGTAATGCCTGTGAGGTTTCTTTTGTCTTGCAGATCTGGCAACCCTACAGAAGAGTCAAAGTGAGAGTGAGAGCAACGGAGAGAGCACAGGAAGGGAGGAGGGATGGGGGAACAGATAGGGTGAGAGAAAGGGAGGGGGATATTTGAGGCTTGCGAGAAAGAGAGAGGGAGAGGGAGGGAGCGCAGGCTAAACCAAACGACTCCGCCGTTCTGCTGTGCTCGGGTAATGGAAAAAGCCCTCCAGGGGAATATTCAGCATGCAAGAGTATCGAGTTGCTCTCCATCATTACAATGCTGCCTGACCCCCCCTTCACCGTCTCCCCTCTTCCATCTCTTTCCCTTTACCTCCTTTCCTTCTTTCCTCTCCTTCTCCTGCAATGGCCAAAGCCTCTCTCACCCCCTACCACCCTCCACACACTTACTTTTTCCCCTACCTTTTCATGTCTGTGAGAAATGAAAAGGCTTTCTGGGAGGCAAGCTATGGGCCATGGGAGGGCGTTTGTATCAGGCCTGTTTGAAATGTGCTCATAGGTGTGTGTATCCATGTGCATGTACATCTATGCCTATGTATACTGAGCTGCATGAGCTGCCTGGCAAGTTTTGGAGAACAGCAGAGGGCAACCGTTTTGGTGTGCACATGAGTTTTGAAGACATGTTGGTAAAACAAACACCTTACTCACAATTGATATGCCAGAGCAAAGACAGACAGACGGGGACAGAGAAGAAGGGAAATAAATTTGGAGATATCATTTATATTTGATTGAGAAGACATAAGGGACACAATTTGAAGACACAATTTGCCAGTTGCACACAGCAAGGCCTATAAATATTATGACATAGGAGGTCACCGACAGATTTGCCTGCCTTGTACAGCAATATTAAAAATCATAAGTGGTGTGTCTTTAGTTTTACATTGCTTAAATTGCCCCATACATGCTTAAAACTCATCCAAACTTCTTTAGCTTTGCTCAGCTTCGGCAACAAACTGAAGCCTGTTTTAATAATAAGAACTGTCAAAAATGTGAATTCGTGGAATGCTGGGTTCTAGTTTATCTTTTCTACCTAATATTTAACTTTTATATGATAATAAAGTCTATGTAACCCTTGACCAATGTACAGTACTGTCAGCCCTGTGTAACTGTGTACTAACTAACCTTAAGCAAGCTTCAGAAGCCATACAATGAGAACAATTAAATAATAAAAAAAAAGTCATCAAAGGAAATTCCAGGGGTGGTAAGGTACAGTATATTTCAGTTTTGATCTGCCCCCTTGTGGACAATCCTCCTGATGTAGAAAATAAATAAATAAATAAATAAATAAATACTCTTTGGACAGGGATATGTATTTGATTAATGTCATTTGCATACAGTAGGTGCCCCATCCACTAGTGTTTATAGTCACACATCAAATATATGACTCAACTAACACAAAAAAATAAAAATCACAAAGCTGGTAATACATATTACAAATGTCAATGCAACATTACCTGAGAGCTGAAGAAAGCATAGCACTATTTAGTACACATAAGCAGATACGTATCCAGAACTGACTAGTGACACTGTTATCAGCATGGGAAGTTCACATGGACCCCTGGCTACAGACAGTACTGACAAGAGCCCTGCAGTTTACAGTTTTTTTTAAGGTTAGTAATTAAAACATCCTGTATTATAACAAAATGGAGACAACATAATACTGTCATGGACCAACCCTCATTCCTTCATATTTTCTTTCCAAAGAGTGAGACTTTCTTATATTTTTTCAACACTGTCTTAAGGAATACAAGGCCTGGTCAAAAGAAATTTGCCATTTTAGAATAGCTAAATTATTGGGCTGCATCAAGCAAATAAAACAACTAAGGGGATTTAAAATGCTGGAACTGAGTTTAGAGCCCTTCAACACATTTTCAAAACCTGGAAGGACAGTGCTGAACTGTTAATTATGTGGATAAAACCGAAAAGTCTATCACTTAAACACTTGGTGAAGTCGCATGGAAAAAATCAACAGTAAAACCATAGCTATGTTTAATAGTGGAAGTGAGAGCTGTTCCATACACACAATGTGATGAGCACTCACAGGATTGGGACTAAACAGCTGGGTGGCCGTAAGAAAACCTCTTGCTAGTGAGAATAATCAGAAAAAGCCTTCAATTTGCTAGAGAGCATAAAGATAACATTTTGGAGCGATGGAAAAAGGTCATGTGATCTGATGAGTTCAGATTGAACATATTCACCCATCATGCATGCGTGTCATGATCTAGGGTTGCTTCATTCAGCAACTGAAGTCCAGGCTCAGCAACATTATGCAGCAATAAAATTAAGTCAGCTGAAGACCTGAATGTTCTGAAGTCTTTCTTCCATGACGGCACAGGCATACAGTATTCCCTGACTCAAATTGTGAAAGAGAAGTTCTGGGAGCATGAGGAATCATTTTCACATGAGCTGGCCACCACATTGTGAGCTGTGACTTTTTTGGCAAGGCAGTACAATTCTCCAGGCTTCATGAAGGATTTTTTGTCTTTCGTTTTTGGAACGTTTTTGTCTCTTATTTTCAGTCCAGTCCCTGTACCTGACCAGTTTCAGAGGAATGGTTTGTGTTTGTTAAGCCACGCAGTGTCCTATTAATCATTCAGACATAAAAGTCCATTTCACTTAAGGCATGAACCAGTCAGAAACAGGTGCAGATGATCAGGCCAGTGATTAGTATACTGGTGATGGTGAATGCTGAGTGGTTAAAACAGACGAGAGAGGAAATGAGGTTGCTGCTGAGATTGTTACAGAAACTGTCACGTTCTGCTGGATGTAGGACTGTGGGTGAGGCATAGGCGCAGAAGGGGTTAAGGTGTAACAAAGAGAGTCTTTAATGATAATGAACCAAACAAACAAAACATGAACAAAGGAAGTTGGCAGGAACTTGGAGCATACTAAAA
>JAQQZS010000017.1:11103464-11119415 GCA_030068045.1 Platyallabes tihoni | reverse complement strand
TACAAGCTTAATTTTATAATCCTGTAAAAAAATAACAAAAAAATACTGTATTCTGCAAACATCAATTTATTGTAAATGGCTAAGCAGTATTATCCTGTAATCCATTTTACAGCAATTAACGGCTATTTTACAGGATTTTATTGGCAAATTTTTTGCCAGTAAATTATTGTAAATTCTACAGTATGTTCTTTACAGTGTAAGTAATATCGAGTTGCTTTTGAACCATCACTGTTGTTTTGTTCATGGCTAATTTGAGTGCTAACTAGCTTCTAGCATAAGGGTGAATCTCAATTCCCCCTATAACCCCCGAACAAGGGCACTACTTGGTATGTGAAACAAGGGATTGTACAACCCACACAGCACACTAACTTTCCATTTAACGCCATTTGGGATTCAACCTAATTTGGAATACGGAAGTTAGCTTATATTCTAAAGCAGAATAAGTGAAAATATAAAGTAAATCTCATAAGTTTACCAGGACTACCACCTCCATGGTTTAAACAAACTAACAAATAATCTTTTAATAATAAATGCTGTTTGTAGAACCTTTGTATAAATGCTCATGCCTCTGACCACATGAAAGCCGTACTGATATGCAGTACAACAGCACTCCATCTCATGTGATATTCCTGATATATACGTTGTAAGTATCTGCTTTTCTGCAAGACCGTAGTGCGTGCTAAGTTCAGGCTAAATAATATATGCTCTTGTTCGTGTTCATATTACCAAGCATATCAAACCAAGAAAAACAAGAAGCTGGATGAAATAAATTTTGTCTGTTTTATTCCTGGTTAATCCTGTTTAATTTTAACTACAGTCCCAATTCTAGTCAAAGTACTTCGTTTCTAGTTTCCACTGAATATTCCTAACTAAATTATGACACTCTTTGTCATAATAAGCATTTCACTGCATATCGTACTGTGTATGACTGTGTATGTGACAAATAAAATTTGAATTTGAGTATGTCTTGTTTCCCTTAGAAGTAGAACAAAATATGAAAAAGATTTGCTGGATCAAGTTTTCAGACTTTAAGTAAAAATATATGGACTCATTGCCCTTAAAATGATCTCAGTCTACTACTGGTGGCACTGATCCAGGCTGTAGTTTATAGCATTTGTCGAATAGTTTCAAAATTCTTTCATCATGGTGTTGCTATGAGCTGCATATTCTGCAAGGCCTGCCATGTGAGCTAACAATATTTACAAAAGTGACTGAATATCATTAGTTCTTGGCTGCAGAAGTACATTTTCACTAGACAGGGGAAAATGGGTATTTTTTTCCTCTCACACATAGAGCAGATTTTATTTTCAGACACCTATGAGGAAAAAATTATATGAACATTGTGCATTGTATGCAGGCCCTTTCGTTTCTATAAAGATATGGAGAGATATGGAGCAAGGGCGAAATGTGTTGATTGCTGAAGGTAAGCAGTTCATTGTACTTTTCAGCCTACGGCAAGGACACCTTCACAGAGACCACAAAGACGTAAGCTTTCTCCATGCAGCTCCGCTGAATGAATAGCACCTTCCTCGAACACCAGCAAGACACACTATGCACACATGGTCCATCTTGCTTTCTGACAAATACAGTCATTTCCTGTACACACTGTCTTACATACAAATCTCTCTCTCACACACACTAAAATGATACGCCAGCCAGCTGAAACACTATGAAAGAGAGAGAGAGAGAGCGTATCAGACATAAAGAGAAGAGGAACATCGAGCAAGAAGTAGAGTGGTCGGGTGTTTGATGGGGTCGGCGAGACCGTTAATCACGGAAATGGCTGTGTTAGCTATGGCAGCTGAATTTCTTAAGCCAGGCACACGCAATGCTGCCGCCAGCAATGACCAATGACACTCATGACGTCACCCTCCCTCCCTGTATCCCTGGATGGCTACTCCAATAATGAGAAGAAAGGCCTTGGGTAAAGGTTGAAGAAGGATCCTCAAAGCATTTCTCAATTCATGTTTCACCGCATGAGGCTTATGCAATTGAGCAACCCTGTAGGTTGGTATACCAGGTTCTCGGGAATTGAGGTAGAATGTAGGAAATGTTCTAGTTTTTAAAGCACTGCATTTACCAGGCTGTCTGTATATATAAATGTACAGAGATCCTTTAACATTAACAAATTCATAATTTCTACAACTAAATTTGTCTTTTTTTTTTTTAAGTGGATGTATAAGGGGGGGCGGGGTTAGCATTTTTTTTCTTTGCATATGTTTTTTCCCCACCGCCAAATATTCATTAATAAGAAATTTAAAGAATCCAGCCACACTGAACTACTTGAACTAATAAAAATTTATCCAAAAAAGAAAAGTCGGCCAAAGACTCATAAAAATGCATAAAAGTCTACAAGACCATATGGTTCCTTGCTGATCCCAATGCAAGTCTTACAAGTCCTATGCAGAACCCTATAACCACATTTCTTCGTCAGAGGGCTCCTTGAAGAGCTCTCCGGAAAAGCAAAAAAACTTTTAACTTGCCAAAGAATCTTTGAGGAACCCTTTACAGTGTGGTCTACAATGCTATAGATGTGATGTAATTTGGCATAGTCATAATTTTACTGAGTGCTGTCATAATTAAATATTTTAATTAATATTAAATATTATCTTCATTTAATATTTTCTTAGGTCAAGACAATAGACAGTATAAAAAAAAAATTGACAATCCCTCCTGGAAGTCATCTATAGGTTTCCTGAAGAGTGGTTCTGAAGCTCAACTGTGGGAGCTCTAGTTGTTGCCACCTTGCCAGGAGCTGACTCCACCTATACTCCAGTTAATCCATATTGGGTGGAATGAACAGAGCCTAGCTGCTGTTGGAACATGACTATTTGCCTCAGTTACCGCAGGCTAGGTGGCTAATATGAATTCATATTATGCTAAAATGTGTCAACTCCTACATTTTGTTGTGATAAATTAAACTACATAGATTCCAGTTAGCTGGTTAGCCAAACTGATATATAGCAGACAACTAGCGGTTTGACACCTTTGTCACTCAAATCAGCCACGCCCTTGATTATGCATGATTTTATGGGTTAATTTAATTTTTAATTATTTATCCTAATACAGTTTTTATGATGTGAAATCTAAATGGGAAGACCAAAATCTTTTTTCTTTTGCAATAGACTGTAAACATGTTTCTTTCTGTTGTAAACATGGTGGGGTGGGGGTGGTGGGTGGGATTGACTCACTTTTGGAGCCATCTCCTAGTGGTCATTCAAGGAACTGTATGTTTTTGCACTTACTTTTCATATCAGGCAGTTGCCCCTTGGTGCAAACTAAAAATTCACTGAGTTGGCATGGAATTATCAATGGGGTTTTAGGACCATATGAGCCTTCACTTTCAGAAAGCCTTGAATGCATCTTTGGAGCCTTAGGTTTTTATAGCATTACCTCTGGAGTGGTAAAGTGGTTCAGGCATTATTGTAGTACAATGGCTTAGTTGGTTAATTTGCCTGTCTTCCGAAAAGGACATCGTAGATTTGAATCCCTGCCGTGCTTCAATCAGCTCAGCTTGTGTCTCAGTCTCCCCTGGGGTTTCTTTGGTGCACCGGTGGCCTAGTGCTGATTTATACTTCTGATTCTATGTCTGGCAATCTGTGAACACATGCAGACATTGTAAGCAGATGTTTGCGTAGCCGTCTGCCAACATACGTACACGTAATCTGATTGTGCGCACTAGGAGGCACTGCTGCATGCACACAAGCACACAAAATGTACAGAAAATTAAAAGCAAAGAAGAAGGTCTCACTTTTCACACAAAAACTGTATCTATGTAGCTTTTGCCAAAATTATTGGCACCCTACGCAAAAATAAGCGAATAATAAATAATTAATTTAAAATAACAAACGGAGTTATTGATATTTTAAGCTTAAACATAAAAGCATTGTGTATTGTTGTCTAAAACACAATATATTTTTCAAACATGAATCAGTTTTTAGGTAGTGAGAATTATTTTCTGTGAAACGCTTCTTTCGAAATGATCCGCACCCTGACCATTAATATTTGATAAGTCCTCCTGTGGATAAAATGTCTGACAAGGTTACAGACTTTTTAAGCGGGATCTTGGAACACACCTCCCCATGCAGAACAGTTGAAGATAATTTATATTCTTGGTTTTGTACTTTATATACTATTTATATATAGACATTTTTACATAGACCACTGGTTTAGTAAAGGGATCAAATCGGACACTTGTTTGTTGCATTTCAGCAGCAATTGAATATTATCTTGTCAAACTTTTTATGTAGAGTCAAGTCTAGGTTTTACACTTACATATCCTGAAACTTAGAAAAAATTATCATATCAATCTTCACAGAAGCTGATTGAATACATGATCAAATGAATGATCACATTTTAAAAACTCAACGTCACTGTTAAATTCAGGAATTCCTGCTTTTTTTGTTTTTTAATATTTGCTCGAGTATTGTCAAATCAATATGACTACAGTATAAACAGTAAACAAAGTTTCACTTCTTCCTTTTAAATGAATTAGTATGTGCTTTACAGCACTTAACATATAGAAGTATTTGTTGTGGTTACAATTTTTTGGTCAGTGAATGGTTGTAAATGAGGCACTACTGTATATGCATGTATCATGTATTTCCAGGCTTGTACAAAAGAGAAATATGAATGAATTATCATTATCCTAAATTGTTTCTATGTGATTTTAAGGTTCCCCTTTCTAACCTGGCCTTTGTCTTGGTAAGGAAACCTCGCCTGGCTGTTAGTGTGCTGCCTGGAGGATGGGCTTGCTGGAGGCCTAAGAGGAAAACTATTGATTTGACCAGGAGGTCATGAAGGCTGACAGCTGCAGTGGGGAGCAAATCAGCCGTGCTACTGGAGGAGGGTTAACCCTAGGAAGATTCAGGTAACTTACCTTCGTGAGGCCAACAAACGTCCTTCAGGAAAGATTGCCATTAAGACATGGCTTATTCATTTGTAGAGGCTTTAATGCCGCTTTAGACTTTTCAAAATCATTTTGGAAATTTGGTTTGACATTGAAATTGGATATGTAACTATTACAATGTAAATAATTAAATCATCATTCTTCAAAGTGTCTAGTGCTTTGTTTTGATCTACTGACTATGACTGGAAGTCAAACCAGTGACTGAATTTATATTTATAAAATTTACTACACGTTTTAATAAAATGTAACTTAAAATAATTATAAATATTTTCCACACGAAGTAATAAAAACATAATGTATTTAATATGTAATACAATAGTAGTGATTTTTTACAAACAAACAAAAAAAATCTGGTAAACTTATGATGATTCCAGTAGGAGCATATATGGGACATGTGATGATATTGGCTTGTGTGGCATAGTGTAAACTAAAAAAAGAAATGTATGGCACCAAGTGCGCACCATATACTGTACCAGGAAATGTCCATATACTGTAGCTCCTGTTATATACAGTATGGTGGCGGGGGCTGTGTTACTGATGATTTTCTGTGGTACTGACTGCCTTTTGTCTAATCAATCAACATATTGCATATGCAAAACAGACAACATTTTAAAGTAATTAAAAAAACATCGAATGTATATTATAATCAACAATAAATTTAAAATGTTATAATTATTTTGGTAAAAATGTTCTCCAGTGCTTCAGAGGTCTCAACAATCACAAAGATTTTTTCCCTTTTCTTTCACCTATGTTTAGTTTTTTTTTTTATATATATATATAATTCTATAAATATGTATAAGTATACATGGCTACAGCCATGTGCATTGCACATATTACCCAATACTCTCCACACACATTTTGTTACCAGTTAAAGAAATACATGGCCAACTAGTAGAAATGCAAACGTTACATTCTTGGTGGAATTGTGGCCTGGCTTTATTAATAAGTGTATAAAGGTAAACAAGATAAAACCTTGAATATGGAGTGGTGTCCTGGCATTGACCTGCATCCCGCTCCTATTTTAGTGCAGTAAACAAGTGAATAGTTTGACTTCACAGTAAATGTTATTTTCAGACTTTCAATCATGATGGAAAATTTTAGCCAAGGCTAAAGAATGTTGTCTATAACATTTCTTTTTTACTTTAGAAACTGCTGTATAATCAAAACATAGTGAAATGTGCCATTTAATAAAGAGCCAATCACATTACTCGTTTCTGCCGTGTGTTCAGCAAAGCAAAACTACACACTGTGAAAACTGTCCGGCTGCCATAAATTAACTACTTGCATCCAATAGAATAGAAAAATGTTTTTTTTTAATCAAAAAGGTTTACTGTCTGTTACTGTCATACATTTTCACACAGTCACAGGCTACTGAAGAGAAGGGAAACTGGTAGAACAGGAGAGTGAGGATGCATTGTAAATTGAGGATTTGGTAGAAACTGGTAGAAGAGGAGACTTAGGATGCATTGTAAATTAAATCTTGAGTTTTTTTCCTTCAATAGTATTGTTTAAAAAATTTAAGAAGCAAAATTGGCAAAATGGATTTGTCTCATTTTGTTGTCAAAGCCTTCAAATGCAAAACTGAATGACATTGAAGGTTGTTGTGATGGAAGACTACTGAGTCTGCTCTTAGGACAATGCACTGTTATTGCAATTTTAAAAATATTTATACTAAACAGTTTATCTATTAGCCCTATGTTGGACTGTTGCCCTAATCACACTGTGTCCCCACCTCATGCTCAATGTTCCCTGGATTGATTCTGGAGCTACCACGAGCCTTACTGGGATGGAGCAGTTTTAAAACATTTTACAAGGCCTACATAATCTTGTATGTCATTAGCTAAATCTCTACTGTTAGCTATGCTAACTATAGTTACAATTATATTATTCCAATTAATTTTCTCCCGATAGTCACTGGGGATCAATATCGATTCAGTGCCATGTCAGGCATCTCATCCATCTCATCTCGTGCCTTGTTGCCTATGTGAATGTGTGGAGAGACATTAAACAGTTATGAAGAGGGAAGAAAGACCTTCTCAGTCCCATATAACAGTAAGCACAGAGCACGGGTTGTACTGATTCAGCCTCTGGTGAGAGTTAGAGCACAAGTCCACAGCCGACAATGGAGTCCTCTCTCAGAAACATATGCAGTCAGAGCACTAGCAGTGTGTGTGGGTGTGTGGCGGATGAGGGCATTTGAAACGCAGACACCAGTACAAGTTGATTCAAGCTGTCTGGCAGCAGTGACTTGTTTAGCTCTGTATGCTTGGTTTCCCAGCAACTTGTGCCTGTCCCCTATCACAGCAAGCTGTAGCTGAGAAGTAACATGGAGCAGACATTCAGTTTTGCACCAGCAAAGGTCAATAAGAGGTCAAACAGCAGAAGAGGTCACCCCACATAACTTATCAATGGTAATATCAAATCGCACTATGGAACAGATCTCAGTAAAGAACAGATACGGTATAGAGCATGACTCATCCCAAAGCAGGTGACACCATGGGACATGCTTAATCATGCTACAAGCAGGTGACACCATGGACAGATCGGCCACTTGTGCAGGTCACTATGCAGGATGAGTTACATAATTAAACAGATTACAATACAGGACAAGTCATGCCATTAAACTGGAAAGTCCATGAATTGATCAGCTCCATGCAACAGGTCGCAACAAATATATCATCACATAAAGTAGATGACATCATGGGACAGAAATAAAATTAATTATATTAAAATCTGTAAACATCTTCATATTAAATTAAATTAATTCATGTAGAATAAATTAAAGAAATGGAACCAAATATTTTACTGTGTCATCCAGCAAATAGCCTAAAGATATAATTTAATATTTGATTGTTTAAATAACAAACTCGGCAGCAACCTCATTTCCCCCCTTATCTGTTCCAACCACATAAAATTTAGCATCACAAGTATACTAATCACCACCCTGATAATCTGTCATCATCTGCTCCTGTTTCTCACTGGTTCATGCTTAGATGTTAGATGTTTTTATGCTTTAATGATAGGTTACTGTGTGGCTTAACAAACAAAAATAATTCCTTTGAAACTGGTCAGGTACAGGCCCTGGGCTGAAAATTAGAGCCTAAAATTTCCGAACATTAGAGCCTAGAGAGCTATTTATTAGGACTACATTAAATATACAAGAAAGTTTGGCTCTTTGGAAGCAAAATATGAAGAAATGTGGTTGGCTTAAAAGGATGGCTTAAGATTTTTACTGAAAGCCACAAAGGTGATTTCACCACAGCTTCCCATAGGCCTGCAAAATGTGAACTTATGCATAAAAACACAATAAACCCAGAAGCAGAGGTGATGAATTACCAAGCTGACTTTGCCAAATGACAGCAACACGAACATACAGTGAAACTAGTGTGCAAAGAACAAATGTAACCATGCATTCAGTATGGTGTCTAAAAGGTTAAAATTCATGTCAGAAAAAGAAAGTGTAATATAGAAATTGAGGTAAAAAAAAAAGCGAGCATGAGGGGGGCTAGGAATGAAAGAAAGGCCTGCCGCTCCATCCATCTGCCAAGCTGAGTCTGGTCCCTCCCTCAATCCATCTCGGCCACAGCTGTTTCATCCAACAACCCCCTTTACAGACACACACACACACACACACACACACACACACACACAGCCAGACCCCCCTCATGGTGACTGTCCCACACACTCTCAGTAAGATAAAGAAGACTATGTCAGCCACGTGTCTGTTGAATGGGAGTCTCAGAATGAGGCAAGCATCCAGACAGCTGACCAGACGTTGGAGCAGGAGTCAATCAGCCAGGGTTATATTCATCCACCTCAGCTGTACTCTCTCTCTCTCTCTCTCTCTCTCTCTCTCTCTCTCTCCATATACAGACTTTATGCAATACTATACACCATATTCCTTACTTTCCTACCTCTCTGAATCTTTGCAATTCAATATAAATAAACTATTTTATTTGTACTTTTAAAACAAATAATTAATAAATGTCTAAAGTGAAGTTTTTATCCTGGAAGGAAATAGTTTAACATCTTTTTATGCCCTAAACCAGGCCATAGAAATAGTATACCAAGATACCATGGGCTTTAGTGCACGTAATTTCTCAAACTCTTTGACCGGATAAACAATGTCAATTGCATACACACCCTGTGCCTATTCTGGGATTCTTCTTCCTCTGTAGGTTTCCTGTAACCTTCACCGTCCTTCCTCAGTGCTGAAACCTTTCCCAGCTGATGTGCAATGCCGGGGCATCAGTGAGTGCATAATATAAAGACTTGAAAAAAAATATATGTACTGTAATAGCAGGTATAGGGTATGATTGTGTATTTGAGTGTGACCTGTTATGTGTTAGCACCCCATCCATGATGTACTTGGCCTTGTGCCCTACATTACACATTATAACGGGTATAGAAAATAGACCCCATGCAGAACAATGTTGTATAGTTTAGTCTTGTAAATATAGTAGTAATATTTCAGACAGGTTACAGTTTATAAGTTATAATTAGAGGAGAAGTTTTAAAAAAATATACCAATAATAACGACTAAGAACCAACATTATTCCAATTGTTATTAAGCTGTAAACACATACATGAAAATAAGCTGTTTCTTACAGAGTGAAGAGCAGCCAACCGCAGGGTTATTTATGTAAGTAATTATTACGGTTAAAAGTCAGAAATTCAGATCATTGTGTTTTTATCAGCCGCCGTAATGTGAATGTGAATGTAAATAAACACTATTTAAATATTCTCTTATTTACCTGTTTGTTTGTTGTTTGTTTGTTTGTTTGTTTGTTTTTCTCATACTTCTATTTTCATATGTTTTGATTAATGATTAATTATTCAATCTGGGCAAGCACTGATGCCTTTAGTAGTCGATGTTTAACTAAAATCTGTATAATTAACTAGGATGACTGAATGGCCTCAAGAGTTACCATTTAATGTGTAATCATTAGAAAGTATTTCAAGGTTATACATCCCAAGTGGTTTAGTTTTGTGTAGTTGTGGTCCTTAATGTTACCAATTCTGTCAAGCAAACTGGATTCTGAACGGATATGACATGTCTCATTTGAACTTGAAATGGAGGATTAAACACATAATTCTTTGTTTAACCATCTTTAAACATTTTTTGATACAAGCCATGTTGTCAGTTAACAAACCAGAGAAGATGCATTTAAAAGCAATAAAAGTCTGTGAAAACTCCTTTTCTGTTTTAGCCCCTGATCTGATGACAACCCTCAGTTAAATCACTTGCATAAATGTATGTGATTGAATTAACCACAGCAGAACATCTGCTACAGAAGATGTCTTAGTTTGCATAAAAAAAACTAGACTCACTGAACTATTGCCAGTTTTTCCATATTTTATTGGCTCGACTAAAGTATTGAATTTTTTTTAAATGCACAGTTTGATTTGATCGGAGCTCAAGTCAAAGCGGGATTTGTGATAAAATTTCTTGTGAATGAAGACTAAAACCGATTTACATTTACAGAAGACTTCAGGCACTGAATGGGTATGAGACTCTCAGTCACAATAAAACATTTCAATAGTGCAAATGGTACTCGGAGTAGACTGCAGTCTTTCTCATAAGCATTCAGTAAGTTGAACACTTTGTACTTAAATTCAACAGATAACTTCTCACCAACTGTGGGAAGTGTGCACACAATCATTCACGAGAACTACTTGCACATTACAAGAACTTAACTGATAGTTACCGTCACATCCCCTGTACAGTCCTGACCTTGCTCCAAACTATTTCCACATGTTAGGGTCATTAAAGGAATTCCTGGGAGGCCAGAATTTCAGATGTGAAGCATGTACATTTTAGTCATTTAGCGACTTACAATACCTCATTATACATCTGAGCAGTTGAGGGTTAAGGGCCTTGCTCAAGGGCCCAACAGTGGCAACTTGATAGTTGTGGGGTTTGAACCTGGGCCCTTCTGAACCATAGGCTAAAGCCATAATCACTGAGCTAGAACTAACCCTAGCAGGCAGTTCATACTGTAGGTTTAAAGAGGAGGTTTAGGCAGAGAAATAAAAGTAGATTTAACTCTCATAACTATTTTCTGTTATTCTGCACAATCAAAAGACCCGGTTTCACTTGAATGTCACACAATATGGGTGAAAACTCATTTTAAATTCCTACAAACAGTAAAATAGTGCAAATCTAGGGGAAACCTTTCCCAGAAGAGTTAAGACTTTTACAGTATAGCAGCAAAGGGTTGGACCAAATGTAGACTGGGTAGTTCAACAAGCACTTATACTGTAGCTGTTCAGGTTTCTACAATGATTGTCCATAAAATGGAGCTCATCTTATACCGTCAGTTGACTTTTTACTTATATTTCTACAATACATACATTTTACAGTCATTAGGATTTTTACTTCTATCAGAATGTTGTATTACTATAAAAATAAATAAAAATAAATAAATAAAAAACATAGTACATCCACTGCAGTTTGGTGTGTAAATCTCTGAAAATGGATGGAATTAAAAAATGGATAATAGCCATCTTATGTGATATTATATGAATGGAAAGTGGATATAAAATAGGGTTGGGTATTTAAATAGAATTTTTATTGTCTAAGATGATGGCATCCCCCTGGTCCCCACCTCAAATTGAGCCATGGTTGAGTGCTGATTTTCCTTCATGCAATCTTGCCCCATAACTGTTTTTTTTTTTTTTTATCCCTGTGCAATTCATTCTATCCATTTATTCTGTCTCATCAGCTATAAACAGGTCTACCAATCAGCATTTTCATAATTGGGTTTTCAAAGCAAAACAAGGCAGAGTTGCGAAAGAGGCCGAATAGCTGATGGAGGAACATTGGTCATAAAAATTAAATAATTCAACTTATCAAGGGGAACACTGATAAAGTGCATCAGCAAAGAATATGGCCGCAGGGTGAAGCTCGGTGAACTGAAGATCGAAGCTTATAAGCAAGACAGATGTTAAACACCAAAAAATCCTGGGACATGCAGCTCAGCTCAATGTGAGTTACTTTATGGTAATATATATAGCTACATATTTGAGTTATTTTGTCTACTTCCTACAAATGAGAATGCCTCTTGGGAATTGTACCTGCTGGGCATGCATATTACACATATTGATATTTATTGATCTGAGCTAGACTATGCCATATCTTACACAGTTATGCCTTCTCAGTTAAGTTTATTGAATCGAGTTGATTATTTTTAACATAATGTTACAAAGTAACTTGACATCTAATTTTTTCAATGGATATCTCCACATATTGTTTAGGGTATAAATTGTGTTTTTCTTTTCTCCTCCCATCCTCTCCTCTCTGTTCCCTCTTTGTCGCATTGTTCGCTTGTTCTTCTTCTCCTTCCTCTGGACTGCTACTGTCCCTTCCTTCCGCTGCCTCCTCAACATGCGCTCCTTCACTCTCCTGTTTTCACCAGGGTCATAGCAATTACTCCTTTCACTCTCCCCCTCTCTCTTATGCTTCTGTTTGTCCTTTCTCCTGTATGCACATATCTCTCCACATGTTTTTCTTCCCACATGTCGTTTGCTTTCGCTTTTCTGCTTCCTATACAGTACATCTTAAGAGTTATCTAATTTTCTACCTTTTCTTGTTTGTTATACCACTATATTCCTCCTCTTTACTCCTTTTTATCTGGTCATGCAGTTCATTCCTCACTCCTCTATTATACTTTTTCCCATATAGCACTTCTTATCCCTTTAATGTGCTCTCATTTCCTTCTCTAATTCCATTCAATCTTTTCACTCTCATGCATTCCTCTTCCTCTCACTCTCTGGTCTCTCAATCATCATTCTTCTCTCAGTCATTTGCTCCATCCCTTCATCCCTCTCCTTCTCGATTTCTCTCTGATAGAGGGAGCAGAGTGTTGCCGCAGGACTGCAGTTCTCAGCGAAACCACATTCTATTTTCTACCACTTCCTCTTCCTCCTCCAGCCGTCACCATGGTGATGGTGCGAGCCGGCAAAGGCCGCTCCCTGCTCAGCTTCAGTTATCACTCTCGTTCTCTCTGTTTTTATTCTACCTCTCTCTTCCTCCACTTTATCGTTTTTTGTTCATCCATCTGCCATTTTGTTTCAACTTTGTTTTCATATTCAGCATTACTTTTTCCTTTTCACCTCTGTATAATGACAGATCCAGTCACACAATTTCCCACATGTTCGTTCCATGCTCTGCTTTGTGGATTTCCAAAAAAAAAAATTTTTCTCATCCCTTTATTCCATCACATCCTTCAAAAGTAACTGCGATTTTCATTCGCTGATGTTTGCTACGTTGTTTTGCAAGGAACATCTATTTCTGGCCGAAATGCTCCCACCCACTCCTGCTCCTTCTCTCCACAGTGAGCTTCAGCAGTGACAAAATCTTCTCCACCATCTTACCTACTGCTGCGCTATCACAGTGCCCCTAACACTGCTGACATACCTGCTGAAGAATGGGAATACGGCTAAAAGTGGGCCTTGCGACAAGAGTCATAAAGGTCAAAGGTCAAACACTGTGATAGGAGCAGTGGTCCTGATTCATATAAGAGGAAGCCGATATTCCAACATTGCTTAATTCCTAATGAGCTGAGAAAGATTTACAGTAAATTAACCAGCCACACTTAAATAATTTATCATTTATCACATTTTGAGGGTTCCATATTTTTTATACAGCGGAACCTCGGCATACGAACGCTCTGCCTCATGAATTTTTGCCTGAAGAGTTGAAATGCCTCCACAAACAAAGCATTTTTAGCATTTGAACGAATGAACAAAACTGCCACTTAAAACTTGTTTGTGTCCGTGGAAAGCCAAGCGAAGCTAGTTGATGTATTTTTCTCAGTTTTTTTTTTTTGCATTTTGTGCAAAATTTGTGAAGACTTAACATGGTTTCCAAGATTGTTAGGAAGGACGGTAGCACAAAGAAAATTGAGCCACTTTCAGTTTCTCTAAGTGAGGTTTATTGTCTATTTATTTCATATTTTACTTCATTTACATGTCATTTTTAAATGTTTCAATTGTTTTTATATGCAAAGATAATTGGTAATATTAATAATATTTTTTGGCTGACTAGAACGGATTATCTGCATTTGCATTATTTATTTTATGAAAATACGTTTTGCAACACAAATTTTCACCTTAAGAACTCCCCTCGGGAACGGAAAAAATCATGTGCCAACTCAGAAATATCCTTAGATAATGCATTTTTATACCTAAAAACTCCCTCTGTTTCACTCCTCAATTGAACACAACATTTAAGTGTCTATAGAAATAAGCTAATGTAAAGCCCTCTCATCAGAGTTTAGTAATAGACTGGGGGAGCATACAGTATATTCTTATATGAGGTCACCTTAGGGGTACATTAGAGGTACATGTATGAGGTCATATTCGGTGTAAAAACTGCATTTTGTAAGTACTCACCAATGCAAGTGGAGAAAGGAAAAATCTGGATTTTTGTTTGTACATGCACACCAGAATTTTTTAAAAAAATTACTAAAAGGTTCATTTAGCGTTTTGCAACAGATCCCCTATAAAGCTTGTTTACGTATTACTTCATTGAATTAATTAAATAAATTTAGTTTGATTATCTTGCTACTTCTTTTTCATTGTTGTAAGTTTAGAATCTCTATTCTTGTTTTGACCCCATTGTTTTCTTTACTGTTCTTATTGCAAATAAGCCAAAATGCCCCTTAATGTGCACAGTAAAATGCAATAAAATGACATTAAGGCAGGCAACTAATTGCCTCCAAATTGTCTCTGTAAAGTAATTAGTTTGTTTTATGATGTTAAATAAGGAATAAAAATGATGTTTGTGTTTATTTAGAAGTTGGTGTGCAATGTCAGTTATCATTCATGATGGAGAGTAGCCATATCTTGAAAATCTGCATTTATTCACTTAATTATAGCCTTCAATAACATAAAGCAGGAGTCTAAATTCCTTTGCAGATGTGTCATCAAGTATACCCATCGAGAATAGATGGACTTCTTATGTTAAGTGATATGAGACACATGTAATGAATAGTGCAACTCTCACATTTCCAGCAGCATTGATTACACTTCTGTAAACTTCCACAGAGACAGGTCCTTCCTGTACTTATATAAGGCAAGTTATACTGTACGTAAAATAGGTATTTTGTTCGATTTGTAGTTGTGAATGTATGAATAAGTATATAAGACTGTCGTTACCTTGAACATGAGCTAGTGCTTGTGCTCCAATCTCCCTGAACTTGTCTTACCTTTTTAGTAAATTCAAACTTTGTTAATAAAAATAGTTTTGTGGCACTTGCTTCCACTTCATTTTTTAAACCACAAAATACAGGTATGTACAGTTCATTGAACTTACAAAATATTAAAACATAATAGATAATAAGGGATGCATTTCCTTGTTGATTATTAACATTTGAATAAAATTCTAAATGACTGATTCAAGATTCAATTGAATATTTTAGATTGATGCAGAGATTAATTTTTCTGGTAATTGTCACTAAACAGGGTATTCAGTGAATGCTTTTGATTTAGTTATTGATGGAAATGATTTTACAAGCCACATTGTTCAATTAGTTTTTTTTTGTTTGTTTGTTTTTTGGCAGATTTGCATGTCATAATAGTTCACATGCATAATTATAGAGGTTTTTTATATAACTCTACTTTGGCATTCCACATAACTTTTTTTTGCTAGCACTACTATGACGTCAGCACCCTACGCTTGCACAGAGACAAAAAGTCACATGAATTCGGACCTGCACATTCTCATTCAAATCTAGGACCACATATAAAACTGAATCAAAATCAGATTTGAGTCATTTCAGGCAGATAATTAGAATGAAAGTAGTCTCAGTTGATGCTCAGTTGAAGTGTTTTATCTCAAATGAGTTGATTCACTGTTGTTTAATGACTTTCCTGATATTCGACCTTACAGTGTTCTGATCATTAATTCAGAACCTGAACTAAAACTTTTGAATTCTCATAATCATGTATGCAGAAGAGGGCAGTGTCAGAATGAACTAACCTGAGGTGACCAGAAGATGTAGCTTTAGCGGTTAGCCCAATGTAGCGTGGATGGTAAA
>JAQQZS010000017.1:11071884-11090242 GCA_030068045.1 Platyallabes tihoni | reverse complement strand
ACAGTGGTGGACAGTAATGACAGTAATGTAGTTCAGTACCCCGCTAATGTACATTTTTAAGTACTTAAACATTTCAGTTTTTCCTCCCCTACATTAGGTGAAATTTGTTGTTCCTTCTTAGTTATAAGTGGAAAAAAGAAGCCAATTGTGATACAACATGAGCTTTATTTTGGCTGATTTGCTTTTATTTTGCTTTTACAAGATCAGTGCACAATACTGGGCTCCTGAAAAAAAATACCAAAAAAAGTTTTGACTCAAACTCAAACACTTTCCACATTCCATGCTAGTGGTCATTTTCTTTAATGGACAATCTAATGATAGCTTGCAGCAGTGAAATCTTTCGTTGTGCATCTGTTCAAGATAAATCTCGAAATCATTACCATGATTGTGCATGCCTAGTTACTTAGCTAAGTAACTGATAACTATTAGGCAGAAAAGTGTTACCACACCACAACCTAATAAAACAACACTGACTGGAGCTAGTAAACTTGAAGTTTTGTCCAAGGAAATGTAGTGTTCAAAGCTTTGCAGCTGAACGCTCTCATATTCAAATCAAATTCAAATTCAAATTCAAAAATTCAAATTCAAATTCAGCTTTGCAGCTGAACGCTCTCATATCGCGAAACGGGGGTGTGGGCTGGGGGGGGGGGGGTTAACCATTGGATTTGGATATAAAAAACTGACTTGAAACAACTGATATAACTATTTCCTCAAGTATAGCTTCTACTGGCCTTAAGTCAGGAATTCTCAAGTCAGCTCATGATTAATATATATACAGTAGTATATGCAGTATATATAGTATATACAGTATATCATATGTATCATATATTATAGTTAAAATATATTTGAAGGTAAGCATTTTTCTACTTTTACTCAAGTGGAAATGTAAATGGAGGATTTGATAGTTTAACTGAGTAGTATTTTACCTGAAGTATCTCTACTTTAGCTCAATTACTGGATTTGTGTACGTCATACATAACTGCTATAAGAGACAAAATACATTTGGGTTTGAACTTCAGCTTTCATTTCACAAGCAGACATTTAACAGATCAGCCAACAAAACTGATGACAAACCTTGTGAGAGAAACCCTAAATGAGTAGTCAGTGACATCACCAACAACTTCCACAGGAAGTGAAATTATCATAATCCAAAATTTGACCAGAAATATAAAGACCATACCACATGATGCAAACCAATATACAGTGTATTATAGTCACTTGCCTTAATGTAAATTCTCAGTTGATCCTTTATGTCCACAAAATTATCTTGTATTTTCCTCCACATGGTAGATTTTTTTTTTGTAAATGATATGTTTAGTTTAGTTTAGTTTAGTTTTTTTTTTCATTTTGTTGATTTTAAATCAAGTTGGTTTTAAAAAGTGAATCCATTTTTTAAATATTTTATGATGTCTCCAGATCCATTTGCTTTCTTCTACAAATAAATAAATAAATAAACCGGCTTGTTTTTACAACTTCAGTATTTTGTTTCACAATAGTTTTTGAATTTAGATGGATTCAGGCCCTCCGGAACTATAACTCACCACACTAAACACACTGTTGTCTGCACAAACCATGCTTGTCATGCTTGTCTTTTTTATGTAATCTGTGATCTTTGCAATAGGTAATTTTTGCTCTATGTTATCAAAATTGTTTCCAGATGAGTTAGCACCAGAATTGAAATAATCTGACTGGATGCACGACATAAACATTGTTTATGGGCTATAACAACAGCAGGGACCACTGCTTATTCATTCATTCATTCATTTCCACATTTTTCATGGCTGGTTATTTTGTTATATAAATAGTTTCTAGCAATGTTTTGCCATCATTCAGAAAAAAAAAGTATTAATCGAATTTTCATTTGTTATGAATAAAATAGGTACTAACCATCATAAACACAAGTCTTGGATATAAATATGATGTGTAAATAGCAATTAAACCATTGAATTACTGACTTATTAATGTTGTAGGAGAATGTTTGAGAATAGACAAAGACTGGAGACTGTAATAATGTGGTACAGACACGATTATCAAACTCTCCTCTTTAACACTACATTGACTGATAGACCGATTCTCTGAATGAGATGAGCACACACACACCCCCACACACACACCCACACACGCACACACACACACGCACACACACATGCCTGACTGGCTTACATGTGGATGATAGTGTGTGTCTGTGAGGGGCAGACACTGTGTAAAACGGGCTTCAGCCATGTTAAACATGCAGCTCCAGGGAGAGAGGGAGAGAGAGAGAGAGAGAGATCCTCCAGCATATAGAAACACCAAGGAATAATTTCACAGAAACTTAGGAACTGTATTGGCTTTTGTTGGTCATATTTCTCGATTTTGTGTTTTACTCAGAATTCAGCCTTATTTAACAAGAGAGCTATCAAGAATGTTAAGAGAATGTTTAATGACGATATTTTGTGGGTTAGCATACTGCACAATAAAAAAAAGAAACAAAATTTACACATTTAATTATTGGTGTATTGCAGAATCAACTTTCTAGAGGCACATTGACTCATAATTGTAACACACACTACAATATCGCAAAACCAAAACACAGCAATAACCCCATGAGCGGTAGTTCACAATGGAAATGGGAGTTCCTGATTGCACATACTTGTTGCTCATTGAACACGGCATGTGACAGATCTTCATTTTTCTAATCTGTTATATAACAAGCATATTAAAAGCAATTTATAGATATTTTGTTTTTGTATTAGAAGTATTAGTAGTGTAGAATAATCTGGCATTCTTTAGGTGACTTTTTAGCATTTTCATACTCACAAGAATGCTATAAAATGTTATAATGCAATCTATAATACTATGTTTTATACTAAGGGGTGTTCAAGTCAAACTGGGACTTTCTCTATATAATCCCCTGCTACACTAATGACACTTACAGTATGTGATCGTTTCACTAGTGTTTGGACACCAACAAGGGAAGAAGTTTTCTTATTTTCCCAGAGCCATGATCGGACTACCTGCTTCATGTCCGAAATGCTACAGTAGCTTCCCGGGAACTCCTTTAATGGCTCAAACATGAAGAAATATCTTAGTGTATTTTAAATGTGGCCAGGACTGAACGGGTGATGTGGCAATAACTGCCAGCTAAGTTCCTGTAATGTGCAAGTGGTGTTCATGAATGATTGTGTGTACAGTTTCCACAGACAGATGCATCTCTTTAGCAACTTGCTGACAGTTATCCATCGATTTTCAAAGATCATTTGTTCAATGTTTAAGGAAATCAGTGAATTTATCATGGTGAAGCATGCCAATGCTTTTAAATGCAGAGTAAGCAAATTCAGCTAGTTATTAATACGTTATTCAGCCTTTGTTGAATATTGAACTACTTATACAGAAACACACACATTGCACAAACATGGGACAAAATGAATGGCCTGAAGCCTCCATTTGCATGGATTTGCATGAGATGCCCATATAGAGATTATTGATTCATGAGCTATCACTACATGCAGATTTCAAACAGAGAGCAGCTCTCAGTACAGCCTCCATCCTGAGAGTGCAGGAACAGCTGTATCACTTCTCACCATACAAATAATGATTTTAAATAGAAAAATATACACTGTAAAAAATAAAAAGTTGACTTAACTTAAAAAGTTAAGGCAACCGGCTGCAAAGCAATTTTGAGTCCACTCAACTTCAGTGGTTGAAGTCTGTTTTAAGTTAGTTATACCTTCCTGAAAAAGTGCATCTAACTAATCATTATGAGTTTGTTTTAAGCCGAAAAAGGGGTTGAGTGAATTTTAAGAAAGAAGTTTTAGTTAGCAGATGCTCTTATCCAGAGTGACTTACATTTTTATCTCATTATACATCTGATCAGTTGAGGGCTTGCTCAAGGGCCCAACAGTGGCAACTTGGTGGTTGTGGGGTTTGAACCTGGGATCTTCTGAACTGTATTCCAATACCTTAACCACTGAGCTACCCCTGACCAGTTAGTAGGTAATGTAGTTGTGCCTACTTGTTTCTTAAAAAACAAACTCATGATAGTTAGATATACAGTACTTACTTAGGAAGCTATAACTAACTTACCAGTGGTAGCTCAGTGGTTAAGGCATTGGACTATGGTTTGGAAGATCCCAGGTTCAAACCCCCCAACCACCAAGTTGCTGCTGTTGGGCCCTTTTTTAAATAAAAAACTTAATGTTCAACCGCTGAAGTTGAGTGAACTCAAAATTGCTTTGCAACCGGTTGCCTTAACTTTTTAAGTTAAGTCAACTTTTATTTTTTACAGTGTATAAATAAATCATGGGTCTGAATTATGTCAGGATACATGAACTTTATGCATTGCCATGAACATATTAATAACATTATTAATCAGGAAACTTCACCTGATTACTAGTGCTTCTGGACATAATGAGGAAAATTATATATTAACATTTTTTTTGTTTTATTTTATCCTTAAGCCCCCTAACATTTCTGTTAACGTACACAAAGCCCAGCCTCAGAATCTACCAGGCCAGGAGAGTTCACTGAGAGTTAGTGTTTGTGAGAATGACAATACTTTCAAACAATAAGGCAGGATGTTTACTTTGCTATTTAAGGATATATGATAAAATTAGCTAACATATGTTGGACTGCATCTGCATCTGTCCCATCATATCAAGTCAGGGATTACGTTGCACAGGTTGGTTTTGTGATATGGTAATATATAAATTTCCAAAAAATAACAAATAGAAAAACAAAATAACAAATCCAGAAACAAAAAACCTAATCAGAAAATACAATGACAAACCAGAAAAGTTTAGGTATAGTTTGCAAATTAAATTCTTATCGCTGATTGGACGAGATATTTTTCATTCATGATATACAGTACAAGAAATAGTGCAGTCTCATGGCATTTGAACGTGGCAAATTTCTCAAAATGAACTTTTAAAGTTGAGTATCTGCTAAATCTGCTAAAATGGTTAAATCCAACCCTGTGCACTAAACTGTTAAATAGCATGCTGTCGGTTCTTGACAAGTCTTGAATATTTATAGCCAAACACAAGGTGCTTCGTAGGTAAATAGTGTAAGTACTGTAGGTAAACAGTTTTTAACGCTGGGTTTGGTATGATTTGTAGCAAATTCACTGATGATTACATCATAATTTTAAGTACATTGTACCATTTCATAGTTAATGCATAGCCAGCTATAGATTGAGAATTTAGTAAAAATTTTGGAAAAGAGGGGAAAAAAACCTCCCCCTAACTGTTTTATAGTTAATGATAAAACAGGAGCTGAGAAAATAATCAAACTATAGTCAGTCAAGGAACATTTAACGATTAGCTTGAACTAAGTTAAACATTATTGTTTTACAGGTGACTGGGACTTTCCACACTGTGACTGTTAGTCTGGCAACATAAAAACACCAATGCTAACAGTGCTATCCTAACAATAGCACAAATAATAGTGTTTCTAAACCTGTTAGCTCTAACGTCAGTGTGCCAATATTCAGCAATAATCAGTAATAATACTTATACAGGAAAGGTTTCATTTTTAGCTGTAATATGCTGAGAGGGGGAAAAAAATTTGTACTCCTGCGATATTGGTAAGTTAGAAAATGTTTACTTTCTGTAAAAGCGACTGGGAAATAATTGAACTCTTATTGACAAAATAATTAGGACTCAAAATTCTTAAAAGTCTAGATTATATTGTAGATTTGATGAATTGAAGGTTATAACCAAACATTAGGTAGAGATTTAACTTTACACTATAATAAGGTACGTATGTGTGGCGTGGTACAGATGATATGTAGCCAGGACTTGTGATAAAATTTCCTGTGAATAAAGGCTTAAAACTGACATTTACAGAAGACAGTATGGTAATGAGACGCTTAGCGACAGTAAAATTTTTGAATGGTACAAACATTTAAGGATGTTTTCATGTTAGCGACCCAGGCCCGTTTCTAAGTACACTTGACCCTAAAGTCTGATTCATTTTGAACAGCGTGAACACAATTGTAACAGGTTTGGGCACTGTGCCCAAGACCACTTGAAAAAGACACAGATCAAATCAAATATGAAGCAGAGAAGTGGACCAGAACGTGAGGTCATCTGTCCTTCATGTGTGTGTACCATGTGCCAGTTTCATCCTTTGATCTTACACAGCCATAGCTGATGAAGTAGGAATACACGTGAGGCCAGTGATCTTAAATGTTTTTTCCAAATATCATTAATATTAGGCGTAGCTCAAAGATTGACTTCCTTGCTTTCTTCTTCTCTTTGTATTTATTGTGGCTTGCAAACCATCTCGGTGCATACTAGTATAATAATAATACAAATAATAATAATGTGAACGTTTGCCAGCAGGGAGTCTGAAGGGGGAACAGTTGTTTCTGGCCATAGTACAAACCAATCGTGTCTCGTGTGAAAGCACCCTTAAACAAGGATATACATCTGTGCATGACGATCCTGGCCCGAGGTGATTGAATGACCATTGCAGTCATTCCAATGACCATTAGACAGAACAGATGCATCTGTCTGTGGAAACTGTACAAACAACCATTTATGAAAAACACTTGCATATTACAGGACTTACTGACATTACTGACCTTGCTGCGTGCCATTTCCACATGTTTGGGCCATGAAAGGAGTTCCTGGGAGGCCAACATTTCAGATGGGAAGCAGCAGTCTGATCATGGCTCCAGCATACTGAGAAAACTTGATAAATGATAAGTGCATTAGTGTAGCAGGAGATTGTATAGAGAAATAAAGGTAGTTTTTACGCTGTTATTCTGCACACCCAAAAGTCCCAGCTTGACTTGAATGCCCCTCAAAGTATTGCATAGTATTATAGATATGCATTTGACCCACAGCATTAATGTGAGTATGCTTATTATAAAACTCACCTGAAGGATGCCAGCTCATTCTACACTATACCTGTGTTCTGCTTTTCTGCATAATCTCAAGTTCTGGTTGATCGCCCCTTTTAGTAGATACTGATGAAAAGAAAAACTCTATATAACTCTATATTCTGCAACAGTGCGGTGTTGAACTATCTCTATCATAGCTTGATATGGACCGTACATATCTCTGTGTGCTAGAAGAATGTGTACTACACTATGTGGCCAAAAATATGCAAACACCTAATCACCACACCCATATTTGGTCCGCCCCCACAAACTTCTGCTATAAAGCTGAATTAAAACAATTGTCTAGGGTGTCTTTATATGCCTGAAAATTATAATTTTCCGCAAAATTATTTTTATTAACGGGCGCAAACCTGTTTCATCATGACAAAATGAGATTCATGAAGACATGCCCAGGTTGGTGTGGAGGAACTCAAATGGCCTACACATTCCAGACATCAACTCTCTAATGAACATCTTTTAGACTAAACTGGAACAATGCCTGTGCTCTAGGACTCACTCTGACATCAGTGCTTGAATTCAGTAATGCACATGTACAGTAGCTGAATGAACACAAATTCCCCAGTTCTCAAATATAAAAAAAAAAAGAAATGAAAAAGAGGAAGCAAGAGAGAAAGAGAGAGTCTTTTAAGAGAACCAGTCAGTCCATATAAGGCCAGTCTGAAAGTCAGTAAACAGGGCAAATGCTTGTGCTTTTCTCAGCCATGAAAAAACTCAATTCTTTGCTGCTTAGTTCACTTCGAACTGAATACAGAGCATCAGAGTTCAGGACTTTTCCACTTCAACAGAGATTTTTTTTTTTTTTTTTACATTGATGAACAAACTTTCTCAAATGGAAACACTCATTGTTGCAGATGAAGGCAACTTATTAGCAGTCTCAACTTTTCTTACTGTTATTTATACATAATAAAATAAATAATGTGTTCTAGTAATACTAAATATTTTACGTGTCTTACCATAAAACTGGAAGGTTGTCAAATCACAAAGAACAATTTCAGTTATGTTATATTGTTCAAAGAACAATGCATCGCAGCTGCCTCACAGCTCCAGGGTCGTGGGTTCGATCCTGAGCTCAGGTTACTGCATGTGTAGAGTTTGGTATGTTCTCCCTGTGTTTATGTGGGCTATTCTCTGGAATTTCCAAAAACATACTGGTTGGAGGACCGGCTATGTTGGCTGTGTTGAATTCCCGCTAGGTGTGAATGTTTGTGTGCAAATTGCGCTGAATCCTATTTAGATATATTCAGGATAAGGTACACTGATGCCACTTGAACATTGACTTTACAAGAAAAGCACCAAGATTGTCGTATGCTACTCAGAGAGCCGCGCAGGAGTTGCTTATGCAGGAAATACATAAAGTAAAAAACTGACCAAAAAAAGTCAATAAATAACATATTTAACAAATACTAATAGTGCCGAGGTCTGTCCCAATTATGGACACTTGTGATGGTGAAAATTAAGGTCTCTGTATAATTCTTGGCAGAGATGATACCATTTTTAACTCATTTAAACTTATCTTGGTACTGCTTTCTCAACTCTTAAAGCTTTGCAAACACTAACATGCTCAGCAAGCCCGGCGCAGGAATCATTATGGTATAAAACATGGACACAGGTATTGGATAGAGGTATGATAGGTCTGGGTAAGTGTATACACAAACATGCACAAATGTTGCACAGGAGGAGAAGTTTTGCTTTCTTCTAGTCTCACTTCCTGTGCACTACCCCTATGCAAATTGTCCCTCTCTCTGTCTCTCTCTCTCACACACACACACACTCACACACACACAGCATGTATATTCAAAATCAGTCTTTCTTGAGCTTTGTTCCTTTAAAGCAGGGCATCATTTTATTTCACTATTAAAAACGATATCAACACAGTATGAAGACACTCGTCCTCTCTCTCTCCCCAATAATCCCCTCCCTTTCTCTCTCTCTTCCTCTCTCTCTCTCTCTCTCCCTGCCTCTCTGCAGCATTTGCATAATGTCTGGGCCGTATTCTGATGTATGCGCGTGAATAATAAAGCTCATGGGTACGGCGTGCCAGGCTGCCACTGTTCATTACCGCCGCGCGCAGCAAAGCCGACTCTGCAGGGCCCTCATTAGCTATTCCACTCAGAATAAAGGCTCACACTCACGCACACACACACCTTCTCTTGCTTTGCCTCTTGCAGTCTCTTTCTCTATCCACACATGCACTTTTTAATTCACACACAAACATTTTTCCTTTCTCCACACACAGTTCTAGACTTCAGTTTTCACACACTCGCATAAAACACTCATTCATTTTCATTTCCTCACTCTTTCTCTCCTTTTTCCTTAAACATCCACACGTCTGCCTCTTTGTCTCCATTCACACACATTTACACAGCTCGTTTTCATCCGTTCTTTCCCTCCCTCTGTTTCGCTTTCCTTCTATGTATCTGTCTTAATCTCCTTTTTCATCCTGCTTACATCCAGTATCCCTCTGTTTTTAACCTTTTCTGTCATTCCATCATTCTTCCTGTTCTTTCTCTTTCTCATTTTACCAGTCTTACTTTGTTTCGGTGGTTCTCTTACTTTCTGCCTCTCCCGCTGTCACAACTAGCTTCTGTCTCATTCTCTCTCATTCTCATTCTGTCTTTTTCTCAGTCTCTTCCCTCTATTCGATTGTGTGTGTCAGAGAGAGAGAGAGAGAGAGAGAGAGAGAGAGAGGTTTATTCTTCTTTTTGTTTTGTTACAGAGTGGGTTTTCTCAGGTTGGGTATGATACCGCAAGTGAAAATTGTAATGGAATGAAAGCACACATCATTTGGTGAGTCCATAGGAGTTTTCACTGCATCAGTATACAGAACGTGTGTAAGCTGAGCTCTTTATGTGATTTGTTTTCTGCACGCAGTCCTCCAGACCCCTAGCAGGCGCTGAGTTTCTGTTCGCTCACAGTCGCTCCTGTTCCTCCCTCCCTCGGTGACAATAATAAGAGTGTTAGGACTCCGGCATTAATATGAATCTCATCCTCTCCAGAGTGAACCCCCCTCTTCCTACATACACACATACACATACACATGCACACACACACAGCTCCTCGTTAACCAGTGTCCTCACTAATTAACACATCCAGAGAGCCATTAGCAACTCCTCCAAGAACAGTGTGGTGATGTGGCACTGCCAGGACAATGGAGCATCTCCCTCTCTCTCTCTCTCTCTCTCTCTCTCACACACACACACACACACACACTACATTTTATTTAAAATTCCTGGCATAAGGTCTGGTGATTACGTTTCCATAATCTCACTCACTACACATTTTTAGACAAACTGCCTTTGATTAATGTCTGTTGTTTTAGAGTTTTTGGGTCAGACTGGATTGTTACAGGAATTTATATCACACTGCAGTCGAGCACTGGAATCTGATTGGTCAGAAGATGTGCATTAATTTGGCATAACAGCATGGCTTGTACAGTAGTTCGTAACTGTAACATGAAGTTTACTACGCTATACCGGGGTAGGGTCTAGTGAGTGTTTTAGCTATACTATACTATACTATACTATACAGTACTATGATATGATATGATATGATATGATCTAATATAATACTGTATACTGTAAGTTCCCTCTCCAACCTTCCCCAACATTATGTCTTAAATATAAACCACTAAAATATGTTATTAATTGATAAATTAAGCATTGGAGTCATTGACAAAACAATAAGTTATAAGTGGATTACCATACCCCAAACCATGTTGTTATATAAGAATCCACTTTGGTGTAGTAATGACACTCCACTTTGCATTAAGGTGTGCATTCTTTTCATATAATCAATGTGTTATTCCTCACTTTTCCTGCGGAATTTAGGATTTGTTCTAATACCTGGAAGGTTATGATGTCATACAGGACTTCACCACTGGACCCTTGAATGAGCACCACAGACTATACAAAAAGAACCGAACATTCCCCTCTGTGAAACTCAAAGTTTTTCTAAAAAGCAGTTTTGAAATGTTGGCAGGAGATGTCCCCATCTAAAATGTAGTTAATCCATAAACGGTCAAAGAACAGAGACTGGTTGTTGGCTAGAACTACTTTGCATTTGATTGAACTCCGGCACCACACTCTACATGTCATCCTGTATCAAATGCATTTCTTGTGGTAAGCTAAACTGTGATGAATACAGTTAGGTGGGTAACTAAACTGATGCATAGCAGACAGCTAGTGGTTTGAACCTGCAGTGAAGCCATCACTCAAATTCGACACACCCCTAATTATGCAAAATTGTGTTCCTTAATGAAAATTTAGCTGATGCATTACATAAAAATTACCCTTACAGTTACAGTTGACATGAATGGAAAATCTAGCTGTGGAGACTACAGTAATACTGTACCAGGTGGCAAACATATTTATTTCTGTTGTAAAGTTGGACATGGGGTCTATGGGTTTCACTCAGTTTTTTGAGCCATTCAAGGAACCACATATTTTGGCACTTCTCCATTTGACTCATTTATCAGAACTGGAGTTTGCCCCTTGGTGAGAACCTGAACCCTTATCTCAGCTTCAGCCTGTAATCTGTCTTTCAGCTTTTGTAAATTAACCTAAAGAGACCCTTCCCAGAAAATCATATGGGTTTTATAATCAAGTGCTGTGTAAAGAACCACATTTTTAGTAACAGCAGCACTTCTTTAAGATAGATTTTCAACTTTTTTTGGAATATAGTAAACTCCAAGACTCATATTTTAAAAGAGGTTGGCTAGGTTATTTATTCTAGGCAGGGCACCTGGCTAACTTAATTATTTTCTGAATGAATAAAATACTTATTTGTGAACAATTTGTTCTCTTTTTCTCTTTTTTGTCATATCACCTAAAGCATCTGTCACAAATTCTCTGTAAATGAAAGCTCATCCTTTAAATGACAAACAAACAAATACTGTACACAAATATGGGCAAATGTTGAAATTTGTATTTATAAGCTGGAAGCTTAATTTGTACGTGTACATGTGTGTGTAGACGTGACTGTATCTGATACCACATACACCTCAAATACACAAAACAGAGAAACATCTTCAGCTCTATTTTGTCAGCAGCAAATGTTCTCAGTGGATGTCCATGATGTTCACTCGCTGTTCAGTCTCTTTGTACGAGCAAGACAAACAGGGTGATACAAACACATTGACTAATGAGACAAACCAGGACCGAGACATGGGACAGGTGCAGACACTCATCAGTGTTCAGGATAGAGGAAGAGGGGAAAAAAGACTACCCTCCTTATCTTGCTGTTCTCCCTGAGAGCTCTAGGGCTAGTTAGCAAGCTCGTACTTCTTTTGACAAAAGTGTCACAAGTGGTATTTTATTAATTGAGAGTCTGGGTTCATCTTGGTACGTTCTAAGTCATTTATTTAACAAAGATGCCAAACCAGCCAATTTTTGTTACCATAACTATATATATATATATATATATATATATATATACACACACACACACACACACTGGTGTTAAATCTCTGAGGAAGTGGACAAATAGTAATAGCAAAATCCACTCATACACAACTCTTCCATAATTATTTTTAATGCAGCCATACTGAGAAAGTAATTTTAAATGAAATAATTTCAAGATAAACCAGAACTTGTGATGAAGGTGTAAAAAACGATTGACATTTACAGAAGATTTTACGCACAGTACAGTGATGACATTCCTATACTAAAACATTTGAATGCTGAAAACATTTTAAAGAAGGCTATACATCCGTGAAGGGCGATCCTGGCTTAATTCGTTCCCGTGAACATTCAGTGAGTGGAACATTTGATCCTTGAAAATTGTCACATAAGTTGTTGGCAGCTTGCAGAAAAACCACAAATGTCTGGGGGAACTTACACACAATCATTCACCAACACTATTTGCACATTAAAGCAACTTGGCTGGGAGTTATTGCCACATCCCCATACAGTCCTGACCTCGACCCAAACCATTTCCACATGTTTGGACCAATAGAGGAGTTCCTAGGAGGCCAGAGTTTCAGATTTGAAGTAGGCAGTCTGATCATTGAGAAAACTTTCTATCTTGATGGCATTAATGAAACGCTGAGATAAGTACATTAGTGTAGCAGGAGATTATATAGGGATTAAAAAAAAAAAAAAAAAGTTTTTACTCTCATAACTGTGTTCTGTTATTTTTGCATAATTAAAAGTTCTGTTTTGACTGGAACACCCCTGGTCAATATCACTTATAAAAATAAGTTAAATGGTTGATTTCAGTTTTGGTTCTCTACATTTTTGGAACAAGAGACAGCATAGAGGCTCTGTAGGTAGCTTGGCCACCTCACAGCTCCAGGCTCTCCAGGTTGATTGTGAGCCCAGGTTTGTGTCTGTGCAGAGTTTTCCCTGTTCACATGTCTGCGTGGGATTCCTTCAGGATCTCTGGTTTCCTCCCATCTCAAAAAACATGCCTGTAGGTGGGTTAGCGATGCTAAATTGCTTCTCACAATTATATTTTCTCTTAATGTGAATTTGTGTGTGAATATGGTGCTCTAGCCAACATTGCATCTGCTGTTTCCTTGGAAAAGCTTTGGATCCACCACAACCCTGATAAAGTGGTAACTGAAGATGAGTAAGGGTAAGAGTTTGAAACAACCCTACAAATATTTGCTAGATGCTTTATTCATTTAAAGTCTGTTATTATGTTTTGAAAGTATTGATTAAATCAGGAAGAAGACTACTGATTGGTTCAACAAAAAAGCATAGGCCCTGTCTCAGTGATGCCACAGCCATCTGTGATCAGGAGCACAATAGTGCAAAATTAGTCAAAATTTCCCAACCAGCCAATCATGGGCTTATGTGATCTTTGCATGTGGAAGTGTGCGGATAGTGCTTTCCTCAGATTGTGTTACATGTGTTAACCTTCACCCTCCCCAGTTGGACGCTGTCATGTCATATGGAGAACTGCATGATGGGTGGAAATTGACCATCACCAAATAGTAACAAATTATTTACATTTAAACATGCAAATAAATGTATGTTGTTGTTGTTTTCTTTTGGATGTTGGTCTATGTCCTCACTGACATGCAATGACCCCTCTGAATGCTTTGAATTATTCAGAGTCAAATAATCTTATTATATTATAGGAAGTTAAAGTCTATTCATGACAGTAAAATTAAATATCTTTAATAATCCCAACTGAGCATGCAAGAATCTCATGCTAAAGTATAATTAATGAGGTTTAGCGCCAACAAGTAATTTATTAATTATGAATCAGAGGTTTAGTTGAGTAATATGCATGCATACGTATGCATGAAAGAGGCAACAAGAAGGGCTGGCCGAAATGAGGATTCATGAGCTGTTGATAAATTTAAAGCTACTTGCATATAATTGTCTGATTGTTGTAGGTTAATTTACTTAGTTTATATCAACACTAAAACATACAGTATGCATTTGTATTCATTTTGAATAGTTTTCTTTCTTTTAGTTTTAATCATGTAGCAACAGTTCCAGTTATCTTGACCTGGACACAAGTATGTCAAACTATAATAAGTTTTAGCTTCTGACTTCTTTGTTGGATTCTTTAATAACTATATCCGCTGAATCCTCTTCACTGCTGCATAAGTTACATCAGCATAAATTAGGGTGTGTTTCATGTAAATTAAATGCACATGAGAACATATTGGGGTGTTTCGTATGTATGTGACATGTAAAAAAGTCACTACTGGGCGGGAACTTGTGTCCATGCAGCTATCTCTCAGTTTGATTTCTTATTAATTTCTTGTCGATATATTCCTGAATCAGACATCATTAATACTTTGTTCTTGGTGCTTACATCTGAGGTAGTTTTTACTCAACTTTGCCTGTGGCTGTGAGATACAATATGATTTTAAAGATTGCAATTTGGTGTATATGGGCAGTATGTAAAGCATTTTAAATACCACCAAAATACAAAATGAAAACACGAATACAAACAGGCAGTGGTCACAGGTTAGCCAATTGGGTTTATGAAAAGTGATCACTGAGGTTATTTCCTGTTATAATATCCAAATAGGAATCCTGCAGTGCACTTCTTCAATCCTTGTATGTGCAATAAAGGTTCAGTGTGTTACACAAAAACTTAATTTTTTTAACCATGTAAAGTGAAGTGATTCATATGGGATTATTATTAGTATTGTTGTTATCTACATCAACAAACAAACAAATGCATCATTGAACTTGCAACAATGTGTGTGTTTAATTTGGATTATTCTCTTTTTGGGGGGCCAATACATTTACTCTGTGGTTACCAGGTCGGGTTTAGCGTGGTAATGACAGTAGAATTTGACTGTGATAAACATGCAATCATACAACTGGTGTGTGTGTGTGTGTGTGTTGCCAACAGGTACCACACAGCATCCACAAGCTAAAAAGAGGAGGTACAATAATATATTTCTCTGGTGATTCCAACTAATCCTCTGTGCTATTGAAGTGAACTGATCCAGGAACAGGTGGTTTGATGGCTTAGTGGTTAGCACTGTCTCTGAACACAGTGGTAAGCACTGAATCTCACCTCCAGTCCTGTGTGTGTGGAGTTTGTATGTATATCACCCGGTGCTTGGAGGGTTTACTCTGGTTTCCCATTGTGTGTGCAAATTTTCCATAGCGTATAATGTATCCAGGTTGTACATCACCTAGTACCACGAGTTCTCTGGGATTGGTTCCAGTACCCTGCGACCATGCTGTCTGGAAAATGGATGGATGGATGATCCAGGAACACCTTTACATGCTTTAGTATGAACTAAACAGATCACGGAGGCCTGTTCTACCCTTTAAGATGTAAATACACAATTCATCTAAGATCAGTATAGTACATATTAATTAATTAATTGTTTCATGTATGTAGGAGGCGGCACGGTGGTGTAGTGGTTAGCACTGTCGCCTTGCACCTCCAGGGTCCGGGTTCGATTCCTGGCCAGGCTCGATTCCCGTCTCTGTGTGCATGGAGTTTGCATGTTCTCCCCGTGCTTGGTGGGTTTCCTCCCAATGTCCAAAGATATATACAGATCAACCTTAATACAGATCATATTTTATGTAGACTTAATCATCATATACAGTACTGTGCAAAAAGTCTTGAATCATTTCTTTATGTTTTGCTTCCAAGGAACGAGACTTTCTTCGATTTTTAATGTAGTCTTGAGGAATAGTTCCAGGCTTCCCGAAAGACTTTTTTTAGTTCTTATGTTTCTGACCAGTTTCAGAGGAATGTTTTTTGTTTGTTAAGCCTCACAGTGACCTATGAATCATTCAAACATTAAAATGCATCTATCTTTTAGAATGAACAGACGAGAGGGGAAATGAGGTTGCTGTTGAGGTTGGTAAAACCAGTTTTAAATTGTATCATAAGCATTTGCACCCTGTTGTAATAAAAACTTTTTTTGCATACTGCATACAAAATCAGCCCAATTATATCTAACATAAAATTAAATATTTCCTAGATCCTTTCTTTTTTCAGCGGTTTATTGTGCAATAATATTTTGATTATTTTTGGTTATGCTTCCAGTAGCAACAGGGTCATTACAGCCATTCTGGTTACATTTAAACATCCAGTAAATGGCTTTGCAGTAGATAGGATAATATAGTGACATTTAACCCCTGTGTGACAGCCTCTCACTGTGTATGATTTGTGTGTGATGTGTGTGATGTGCACACCAAAAACATTGCGTACAACACTGTTTTCCAACACTTTTTATGCAGATGAAGGTGTCGGTGCTTTTTGTGCCATACTGTTTAATATAAACATCCTGACTGTCTAGATTTGCAGGTCTGTTCCCAAAACACAACAGGACAGTAGTAAGAGTAGATCCTATTCACATTATGTTTAAGTTTATGACCTTGATTGGAATCAGAAAACTAGCTTAGATAATGTAAAGGTTTATGCTTGTAACCACCTAGAGACCCAGAGACTACAATCAGACACATTCTACGTCCTTCAGTCCTTAGCTTAGATGTAGAGCAAAGCTAAGGAGAGTGATTGCAAGTACAGGAATGAGTGGGAGTGAATGGCTGAGTCTGTGAGCGAGCGACTGAGTGAAGGCGTTAAAAGGGTCAGAGTGTATTCTCGGCCCTGGCTCCGGTTTAATTGTGCATTATTAAGTCACTCCTACAGCGCCTGCCTCCTGGTGCATGCTGATTAAAAATTGAAGGCTTTGCAATCCAGCCAGCCTCGGTTTTACTCTCTCTCTCACTCTCTCGCGCTCTCTTGTTTTCTTCTCTCTTCTATTCAGCTTCGCTCGTTTTCCTCTTCGCCTGCTCGCCCGTTAGTCGTCTCTGTCTCCCTTTGCTGTCTACCCATATAACTTCCACCCCCTTTCCCATCTCTCTTCTCTCTCTATCTCTCTCTCTCTCCCTCCCTCTTCCCCCTCTCTCTTTTTCTCTGTCTCTCTCTTTGCTGTCAGGGAGCGTAGAGCGCTTGGAGACCCGTGGGAATGTTTCCATGGCAACGTCTGCCACTCAATCCCATCTCAGATGTAAATGACCTCGAATTTTATTAGTGCACAATTTCATCCTCTCATTACTTCCTCCCATTCTCTCTCTCTCTCTCTCTCTCTCTCTCTCTCATATGCGCACATGCTCTCTATCTATCTTTCTTTCTCTCTCACTGCTTCTCAGCAACCCATAACATTCTTCATTATTATTATGATTATATGCAGATCTGCACTTTATTCTAAACCAAACGGCAGCAATATCATGAAATCTACATGTTTTATCCATATTCACCCCTTCTCATTGGGTATGAAGAAGGGAAATATCTGAATCTGGCTTACGTGATGTATAGGCTATGCCCATGAAATGCAGATTGCAGATGTTCTCCTAGACGAACATATTTGACGAAAAGTAAAAAAAAATTCAACTCGCTGCAGCATTAAATTAGGGGGAAAAAAAAACTATGTGATTTAACCAACAGTGGACACATAACTGTTATTAAAAACACATTTTAATTTTCATTAAATGTATATGTATATATGTATATCATATAATGTTTTCATAGCTTTATATAAGAGTAGATGGATCAGTGAATTACTGTAATATTTGAATAGACTACACTTGTATGTTACATTCCCTGACCGTATGTATCTTTTAAAGCAGTGTTTTTCAACCACTGTGCCGCGGTACACTAGTGTGCCATGAGAAATCGTCAGGTGTGCCGTGGGAAATTATTCAATTTCACCTAATTGGTCTAAAACATTTTTTGAAAACGAGGACCGTCAAAAAAATTTAACATGTTTAATTTTTCACACGGAAAGATGGAAACGTACTCACAGCGCCAATAACTCGCGGTGAATCATAATAAACCGTACTTACGGCCACCGCGCGAAACCGCATAGGTGAGATTAACATGTTTAATTTTTTTGGCGGACCGTGGCGAACTTCGCGGAACGACGGCAGGCAATCGCGCCAACTCACAGTGCCTAACACCACATCTCACCGTGAGTCAAACCGCACAGGTGAGATAGGGGTATTAGTGATTGAGCTTCTCAACCCTGACTGCTATAAA
>JAQQZS010000017.1:11070086-11071784 GCA_030068045.1 Platyallabes tihoni | reverse complement strand
TTGCACTTTTTATTTGAAAGAAGAATATGAAAGATCATAAAATACTTTTTCTTTGTGTTTATTTGATTCCTGTTCAATACACTTCGATAAGAATGGCTGTATATTGTTAATATAGGCTACAGAGTTTCATTTTTTTTTCACAGTTTCGATTGTTGGTGTGCCTTGTAATTTTTTTCAATTAAAAATGTACCTTGGCTCAAAAAAGGTTGAAAAACACTGTTTAAAGGATCAGAAAAGCATGCATAGTTAATCCAGATATAGTTACTTAAGAGCTTAATGTAGATGCTTCATACACTTAACACTGTAGCTATTCAGACAATTACTTAAAGCATTTTAAGGTCCTAACCAACTATTTAAAAAAATAAACTATGGACACCTGACCATCACAACTGTAACCATGTGCTTTTTGAACATCCCATTCTTGATATAGTCTGTCCTTTTCTATTATGATAAGCTCCACGCTTCTGGTAACTCTGGAAAGCCTATATTTTTTTTAAGGCTGTGGGGATTTATGTCCAGTCAGCCACAAGAGCATTAGTAAGCTTATAGGCACTGGTGTTGGGTGATGAAGCCTGGGCAGTTGGCATTCCAGCCCAAAGATTTTCAGTGGGGTTGAGGACAGGGCTCGGTGCAGGCCACTCAAGTTTTTCCCCACCAACAATGGGAAACTATGTCTTCATGGATCTTGCTGTGTGCACAGGGGTGCTATCATGCTGGAACAGGTTAGTTATAGTAAAGGCAATTTGTAAAGCTACAGCATACAAAGACATCACAGACAATTTTGGCAATAGCTTTAGGAAGAACCATATACAGTATGGGTGTGATGGACAAATTTCATCATACCGAAAGCCACACAGTATAAGTTCCAAAATGAAACTCTTAAAATTAAATTTTTAGTGCCTAAAATTTTTTAATAGTTGCCCCATAGAGTAACTATTCTGGGTTATTTAAAAAACCTTTTGGACCACCAAGATCCTTTCACACAATGATCATATTTGTAGTAGAATCCTTTTAGTTGAGACCTGAGACCCAGACTCTACTGTTGTATACATTGCAATTTCTCCTCACTCTTACTCTTTATTAGCAGCTGAAAACTATTAACTTAATTAATGTCCATAAGCAGAAAGACGTTTGGCAAAAGAATTATACTTACATGTAAGGAGTACAAAAAAAGGATATATAGACAATATAGTTGGGAGAAAATCTCTTGTCCTCGTGTCAGTGCTTAGAAATGCCTACAGTCCCTAAAAGGCATACAGTCCACAAAAATCTTCTAGCCCAAAGGAGCACAAAGCATAATGTTCACCAAAAAGCCTAAAGTCTACCAAATAAAAAATGAAAATCTTAATGCACAATGACAACTCAGCCAAAAAGTGCCTCTAGCCCCCCAAAAGTTTACATGCACTATTAAAAATAAAGGTGAAAGAATAGGGTTTATTAGAGAAATGCCAAGTAAGAAACTTTTTTTGCGTCCAAAACAGTCCACCAACAAAAACAGCCCAAAGCCTAAGCTTTTCACCCAAACGCATAAAGTAAGTAAGACTACAAGTATCATACCAGAAATTGCTTAACTTATAATTAAGTTAAAGTCACCTTAAAGAATATTACATGAGTAAAAGTTTTAAAGTAGCTGAGATTTACTTAAGTATCAAAAATAGTTTTCTGAAATTAAAATAGTTTTCTGAAAGATTTTTTTTT
>JAQQZS010000017.1:11060086-11067586 GCA_030068045.1 Platyallabes tihoni | reverse complement strand
ACCATGAATTATTAAGCTACTTCTGCTCCTCACTGTAGTCTTGACAGGCATCACATTTTTAATTTCCTGTCATGCTTCCTTCCTAAAAGTGGGTCAATGAAGGATAATAATGGTATTCATAACGGTATACTAATAATTTTCATTATACTTTTTAACATCGAGTACATCCTCTGCAGAAGTGAGCCATGTGCTATTCAAAACCAACTGGCAGTGATCTGACCCTGTCTCCTTGATTATATGACAGAGCCATTTATTGCAAAACTACAATGTATTGGATAGCTGTTATTTCAAGAATATGTAATGATCTCTTTTGAGCTGTGGCAGAGTTTTCTGAATCGTCACAACCTCCACTTTAAGTCCTCTTGATCAGCCAGATTGTCTCCATGATGCTCATGTGGTCCTATAGGCTGCCGAAGTTCTGAAGGGGTGTGAAATAATTTAGCTGAAGTAGGAGGTGTTATATTCCAGTTATACAGGGGTGTGACCTCAACTCTACTTAATTAAGAGCATTACATCATATTTTGGAGGGAGAGAGAGGGGGTAGAGAGATGGAGATCCCCATGACTGAACTTGACATCAGTCCAGATGGCTGTGAGATTTACTCAGTATGCCAGATTAATGTGTGGTGTACTAGCTTGTCTTTGCTTGCGCTCACACACTCTTTCCCATCAGTGCAGTTACATTTGGTGACCAAAACACCCCACACATTTTTTTCTGATGTTACAGGTAACTGTTCCCCCCCTCAACATTACAGGTCTTTCCCAGTTGCACCACTGATTCATCCAGGATCAAAGATGATACATTATTAAATTTGTGGTGCTTCAAGCATTGTTTCAATTTCCACCACTTATGATGGGATTACTCTACATACATGGTTCTCAAACTGGGGTCAGGAGACCCCCAGGAGTCCATAAAGTATAGCCAGGGGGTCTGGGATATTTTGTCACAAAGGTGGAAATCACAAACCACCTTATCACCTTATTTAATTAAAATTACTGTTACAGTTTGTTGCCTGTTTGATTCCCTTAAGAATTTTAATGGGTTTATTTCAAATGTCAAAAAAAAAAAAGTCAGGCCATTAATAATGTCAACATAATGTTAATCTAGTGACAATTGTAATTAAAATATGCTGTATTTTCTTTTATAATACTTTTTTTTCTAGTTTTGTCAAGTATGTGCATGAATTAACTAATCAAACGCAAGGTATTAGACACATGAATTGCATCAAGCAATATAGGCAAAAAAAGATGGAGTAATTTAAATCGTTATTACACATAGATGGAGCTACACAGTTACACAATGAAGTCTCAAAATCTTAACTGTAGCATTTGCTGCCAGAGACTGCCTCAGTTAGTTATTTACTCATTTAGTAAATTAATCTGATGGTAATCTATATACTTTTGACTGACAGGCAGGTGACCAAATGCACATCTTTCTCCATGGTGTAATTCTGTTAACTACATTTATTAACTATAAATGTTATAAATCTTCCTTTGTGAGTGTTTATACTGGAGCGTAGAGAGCCAGCTAGAGTGCAAAATTCTGAAGTTTCTACTCATAAAAATATACAAAAGATTTCACACACTTCCATATTCACCAGTAACATGACCATAGGTCTCCACCCAACCTTTAAAACAGTTAAAACAATTGTGTTTACAGTCACAAGGTAACAAACCCTGTGCTGTGGGATTCCACTTCATATCCAGGTGAGATCCTGCTAGCAATGCCTTGGACAAGACATACAGTAGCTATTTGATTCCTAAGTGTCAGTGACAGAGTGTCCTCAGTTTCTTAAAGATTCTGCTGTAAATTAATGATCTTTAATTTCCAATTAGTTTTCGAAACTGATTCAAACCATGCCTGTGCCTGGAAATGGACTCAAATGTCCTCACTGCTAACACTAGATAATGGTAACACCAGAGTCTACATGATGCAAGAACCAGACAATGTGCAAAACTGAAACTTTAATTGAGTTTTAAACAAAACATAAATACATGTTAAAACTATCAGGAACAAACTCAACCATTAGTTGCTGATGGGAACTGTAGTCCAGCACCTCCAAGATACTTCCCTGACATATCCTCCTGCGCCCCAAGATGCAGCAAACAATCTCAAATGTGTTTCCCAGGCAGTGATTATAAAATGGGTTGCCGGTCCCAATGAAGCCAGAAGGAGGAGCGACGTCTTTCACTAAGCAAGGTGGAGGAGCAAAATGTGATGCCCCCAACTGAGCATGGAGGCAGAGCAACCTCCTTAACCAGATAAGGAGACAGAAAGCAGTCTCAGTAGGGCAGGATGGCAAAGTGACTCAGTCACCAGGGTAAGGTGGCAGAGTAACTCTCTTAGCAGGGCATGGTGACAGAATAACATTCTCAGTGGATCAGGGAGGCAGAACAATGTCCTTAGCCATGCAGAGTGATACAGTGAAGTCAATGGTGGGGCAGAAAAACAGGGTGATATCCTCAGCAGTGTTGGGTGAAGCAACAACATCAGCCGTAGTGCAGGAAGACAGATGGCATCCACAGTGATAGTATAAGGGAAGATATTGGCCTCAGCAGAGAACACCAGATACCTCCTTCTCTAGAGGTCTTTGGAGAGGCTGTCCCAGTGGCCTTTGTGAAAGTCTTGGCTTAGAAGCCCTTGGCCTCTGAGTTGAGCTGTGCTGAATTTGCACCATTCCCTTGCTCTTTCGTTCAGGCACCATTGTCATATGACGTATAACTATAACAGTGAAAAACCTGAAGTTACATAGTTGGACAAGCCATGAAAAAGACTTAAATTCTAAAATGATGTGCATGTAATTAAGGACGTGTAAGTAATGGTGGCTGATGGAAGCTGTAATCCATGGCACTGCCCTGACACATAGTCATAAAAGCTTAACATGACTATAGCCAGATCCTACCAGATGTAAAATGTAAAATAGTGTGTGTCAATACTGAAAAATTGATCTTCACTGATCACTGGCATTCACGATCGGGAATCTGATCATCATGCAGTGGTGGACAAATTACTAGCCTGGGCACCTGGGACAAGCAGATTTTGTGTCCAAGCTATTTTTTTGTTTTTGTTTTTCAGTTACCTAGCAAACAAGTAGACAAAAAGGGATCCATATTGAAGAGATATGTATGTATATGTATGAATATATGTAGCATGCTTCACCACCTTATAATTCCTTATACTTATAACCTTAAGTATCAGCCAGTGGTGACATTCTGTTGTTGTAGATTTCTTTAACAACCACTAAGCATTATAAATATATTTCTTTACTGATGCCAGTCACAGTTAAACTATTTTAATATAATGAATACAATATAAAGTATACTAACAAAAGAAAAGCATTAATGCCTCTTTATATGTAAACACTTCCAGTTTCTGAAATAAAATTTATTTTCCAAATCCAATTCTAGTCTTTGCCCACTGTAATAATAGTCTTGAAAAGATGCATTTTTAAAAACCAATTATTTGACTCTACTAAATTGCTAATCAAAGCTCTCTCAAATAAAACAAAAGCAAAAGACTTTAATGAAAAAGTCACATAGATAACCTTCTATGTATAAGCAAGAAGTGAACTTTTAAAACTATCTGTATGGAAACTGGATTAATGATATTTATATTGGTGACACTGATAACAGACCCAGGAGTGTCAATGCTAGCAAGACAGAAACAATGTTAGAATAATAGAACAATGATATAACTAAGGTAGAGCTTGGAATTAAGGAGCTAAAAACAACAGCAAACTAAACTATCCAATAATTTGAGGCTAAAAATAAATTTATGCAATTAGGAAGACACAAGATAAACCTTCAGAAATTGTAGAGAAGTGAAGCATATGGATTAGCATAGCATTGAGCTAAGTATGAAAGACACAGACTAGACAAGACAAAGCAAGACACTAGGCATTGCAAGACTATACAAGATGAGGCAAGATAATAAACAGAGACACGGCCAGATACCCAACATAAATAAAGACATGGGAAGAGGTGTAAACAAAAGATCATAGAAAGAAGCGAGGTTTGCAAAGAGCTAGTTAAGTCAAGAGGTTAATAAACACGTTATTCCATATGCTTTGAATGTACACATGTGCTAGTGTCGGTGGAGCTCTGGGTTCATGATATGGGCGATAAGTAGCAAAAATCTATTTTGTTGTTTGTGACCTGTCATATCAAGTCACACAGGTTCGTTTTGTGCTATGGCCAATAGAGTGCAGTTGGTGAAATTGATCAAATTTTCAATTTTGGGAAAAATCTTATTTTCCCGATCCTTTAACAGAATTAAGAAAGTTACTCCTAAACATTGCTTTAAAGCCCTTTAATGAACACTATCCAAATTGGTTACTCCATTTGTAATAGAAAATAGGAAATCCAGGTACAACTAAGCGAGAACTAGGGTTATAGTTAGAACAGTCAAAATCAGGCTCACAATTCCCTCTTTGTTATGTCACAGAATCCTCATTTAAATATTCTAAAAACTAGGATTTTGAAAGATTCTTCTGTAAACAAACTCACACCAGCCATATCTCAGCAACTGTACATGATACAGTTAAAAACTTGGTAGCACAATGAAGCTTATTGAACAATGAATCTCAAAATAAACCTATCACCCAAAACTCAAATCACCCAAAATGTGACCTAATCTTGATTTGATGTGAGGGATTACATTTGACCAAAAAAAGAAAAATAATATTATTTAATTTAAGAAATGTGATAGACAGCAATCAGCTTGGTTTACTTTGTTATTTCTCTCATAACTAGCACAGACTATTAGCATTGTGTTTTCTCCTTCTATAATCATATCCTTAGAAGATCCAAAATATCATGTCATTTAGGAAGATAGCTAGCTAGATAATTGACCTTGCATAACCACGCAAAACTATTGAGCTTCATTTTTTATTTTCTTTTACTATGAACAAAACTTTTCCATTATTTCCAAGCAACTTTTTTAGGAAACCTACATCATTAGGACATCAATTTATTATTATTATTATTATTATTATTATTATTATTATTATCCTCAGTGGTGTGTGTGATAGCACAGAAGTAGAATAACAGAATAATTAACTACATTACAATTTTGACAAGGAACTATAATAAATATAAGATATTTAATCAAAACATACAAAAAGCTTGATTCATGCACTTTAAGACAAAACTCCATTTAAGTATCCTTTATGAAAAGAAAAATGAAAGATGAAAAACAAGCACACAGACTGTTTTAAAAGTAGTGATGAAGGACAAAACATAAAGGAGGAAGTGAGCTTTCTGTATTTATGTTGGAAGGATGAACTGGTTCAACCGGTATGTCCTCAATGCAAGTTAGTGTTTGCACATAAACTGTATTTTGTGCGTGTGTGTGCAAGTGTGTGTGTTTGTCTGTGTATGTGTGCATGTGTGTGTCTTTGACTCTATAACAAGCTTTTATTTTTAAGTTTCAATATTCACTCTAATATGATTGTGTGTATGTTCAATCATTATGTCCCTCTGTGTACATATCTGTGTGTCTGTCTGGCCATGTTGCACATGTTTATTGTTATCATTAGGTCAGACATATATACATGTGTGTATGAATCAGTGTTCAGTAATTTTATGCCCACCTGCAGGAGTTGTGTATACTCAAATATATATGCGCAAAAGACTCCACAGCTCCTTACGAGACCAACTCTATAGGAGTATACAGAGGACTTGCACAAACAGGCTTCAATTTTGTTTCTCCTTCACGCCAAAAGGTGGAGAGAAAGACTACAGAAAGAGAATGTTCTCTTCCCTCACCCCCTTTCTCAGTTTCTCTCTCCTCCTCCCACCCTCGCTGCAATATTTCACTGCACCCGCTGCTACTCATCCAGGCCATTAGGGGCATGCTATACTGACACTTCATAGTCCAGCCGATATAAATAGATTTGCTTGTACTCTCTCATGCATTTTCCTTTTCTACCCCCTACAGATTGCTTGTCAGAACATTACGGCGTCGGAATCACAAGCACGGCTCAAGAATATATGATGTTCCGCCTCATATTCTTCTTTCTCTCAGCTAGCCCCAGTGTGGCTAGGAAATATATACGGGACAATATTTTGGGCATGAAATCATTTTTAAATGATTCTGGGTCACAGTGTGTGAGCCAAACATTATAGTGCAGGATATTCTATCATCCCGTTGGTTGTTTGTCTATGGTCGAAAAGATCTCGGGGGGGNNNNAACAAACTTGAGGAGCAAAAAGGGCAAGCTAGCAGCATCTAGTGAGAGAACCAGACAAAAGCAGACGCTGCAAAATGCCTTTCTGCTTGTGTGCTTGAGCGCGCACACACACACATACACATGCACGCACGCACGCACACACAGCCCTCCCTCTCCCTCTTCCATTTCTTTGCTCGGGTTCTTTGCTCTGACTAATGCACAGAGCTACAGAGGAGTTGGGAAACTTTTTTCGTCTTTGCCTTTGTCCCTTGTTCCCTCTTTCACACGACATAAATGCTTAGTTTGACACTCAGTTCCTCACACCCTATTAGCGAGAAATTAAATGAAATCTTGTACAGTTTAGCCACTTGTCAGGACAACATAAATAGCGGTTTTTATGTGTAGACTTAAAAAAAAAATAAAAAAGGTTCTTCGAGGGTTCCTCAATGGTTCAGACCATAATTCAGTTCTCCCAAGACAAAATATTCAAGTGTATCCCATATACTTTGTATATATATAATGTTGTCTATAAACAACTTGAATCGTGACTAACCATCTGTTAGTTAAAAAATCACTGCTTTCTTTTTCAAGCTCTCTCACCGTCGCTCGACAACAGAGAAGTAGATAGTCATTGTGACACTGTCTTTCTCGGTAACCTCTCTGCTGTTCTCAAGAGCTCACTCGCAGCCTAAACACAATTATTCATCACACTCGTTTTACCTCCATTTGTGTGACTTCAGTGCTAATTAAATTAGCTGAATAATTGAACGACTTCTTGTTTGCTATTAAACTTTTTTTTCTTATTGAACATCTGTTTCCTTGGGCCACAAACCTCTCAAAAACACAAGATAGTTTTTCCATCTTCAGTGATACTATACTTATTAACAAGTATTAACTTTAAGTTTTCTTTAAGTTTTCAGTTCATCTTTTAGACCAGGATATTACAATTTTCTAAGAATGGCTAGTAGATAAAATGTGTTGATATTGTATGGAGGACATTGACCTGTTATCAGAAGCAGAACCACTTGATGCATGCCTTATCGTAGTTTTCATAGTAATTTAATTAATTAATCTTTTTTGGAACATAGTGATTAAGGTTTGTATTGGAACTAGTTAAATCCACTCTTGAATATTCAGAATGTACTTCTCTCAACTTTAACATGCTTTGGATAAAACTATCTGCCAAATAAATCATATGTAATGTAAAGTATTATAGGTATTATACAGTATATTGTCACGAACTAACCGGGCGGAGGAGCAGGGGGGGGTGGGTGGAATCATGGGCGAGGTAGTGAATGGTTTAAGTTGGAATATGTGGAATACTGGGTGGAT
>JAQQZS010000017.1:11036135-11051315 GCA_030068045.1 Platyallabes tihoni | reverse complement strand
TCGGTTGTTGGTGTGCCTTGTGATTTTTTTTCAATTAAAAATGTACCTTGGCTCAAAAAAGGTTGAAAAACACTGCTATAGGCTACTTGCTAGTGAATTTTTGAGGAACACTGCAAAAGTCTAAAATAAAATCTTCACTGCGAAAGGGAGACACCATTGTCACTACAGTATGTTGCACATGGACCATGTCTACTCCATATTGCCCAAAGTTGAGCCACCCCTCATTTCTTTATATTAAATTAAATTAAATTATGTAGATTAAGTCAATAAATGGGACAAAACATTTACTACAACAGATTGCAAAATGCCTTAAGATACAATTTAAAAATAGTTTTTTTTCCAACAACCTCAGCAGCAACCTCATTTCCCCTCTCATCTGTTCCACCCCCTAAGCATTCAGCATCACCAGTGTACTAATCATCATCCTGATCATGTGTCATAATCTTCTGCTGTTTCTCAAAGGTTTATGCCTAAGGTAGATGGCTTTGGGGTTTTTATTCTTGAATGATTCATAGGTGACTGTGTGGGGTAACAAACAAATAACATTCCTCTAAAACTGCTCAGCTACAGGGACTGCATTGAAAACGAGAGCTAAAAACTTACCTAAAATGAGAGCCAAAAAGGCCTTCAGGAAGCCTGGAGAACTATTCCTCAAGACTACATTAAAATACAAGAAAGTCTAGCTCTTTGGAAGAAATTGACTTTTGCACAGTACTGTACTGTATGTCTTACAAATAAAAAAGGTAACATATATCACATAAACTATGTCTGCATTTTATTTGTTTCAGATTTGTTTTAAAATAACTTGATTTACATTTAGCAGATGCCCTTATCCAGAGCAACATTTTTATTGCATTATACAACTGGGAAGTTGAGGTTAAGGGCCTAGCAACAACTTGGTAGCCATGGGTTTGAACGTGGGACCTTCTGAACTGTAGTCCAATACCTTAACCGATGAGCTACTCCTGACCCTGACCTTGATGGTTTTGGACTATTTATACGATCCCAATCTGCCATCCCTATTAACAGTCTATCCATTTTCCTCATCTCTATTAGTGTTTGTTATACTTCACATTTTTAACTACTAGTTTCAATTATAATGTCAAATGGATCTAGAAAGCAATGTGGATTGAACAATGTGGGTTAATATTTCAACAGAGTTTAAAATGTATAGAGTTAAGAATAAAGACTTATTATTTATTAATTAGGTTCAAACTTTGTTAACTGTCCAAAGCTTTGTGAACACCTGTCTATCACATCCATATATGGTTCTTCTCCAAACTGGAAGACCACAACTGTCTTGAATGTCTTTGTATTGTCTAGCATTGCAGTTGTCCTTTATAGCACTAAGAGGCTGTAATATGTATCAGCATGACAATGCCCCATGTACAAAGTAAGTTCTATAAGGCATGGTGTGCCTGTGGAGGAATAAAAGAAATCTATCTATCTATCTATCTATCTATAGCTTCATTATTTACAGTTGTCTTTAAAAGAAAACACTTCATCAAAATGAATACAAATATATGTATACATTATTGTAATAACTTCACCTCAACCTATACTTAATGTAACATATTTTAAATACCTTAAACTTCCTTTTTGCTCAGTGACAATATCATTATATTAATGTGCATGACCATTGGCTGTACTTTTTCACAAATTAGATTTTCAGTGACCTAAAAGACACTGCCAAGGTATTTGAAGAGGAACGAGGCATTGCTGTGTAATGAAATGGCCTGCCCAGTCACCCAACCATAACTTGGTCACGGTGCTCTGGGAGTCCAAAAGATCCAAGAGGGATGTGTTAAACCAGGTCCACAAACCTCTGGCACATCCAGCAATGACTGCTAGAAGGTTTGTATATAGCACAGGCTTGTTCAATAGACTACCAATTATTCATCAATAGGTATTCAGTACACATGTCTAATTTTAAGTGTGATGGTAGGTTTACAGTCAGTGTGCCCAAACATCTCTCCTTATTCAGGCAGCGAAGCTTTCCTGAAAGGACAACACACCTTCAGTTCCTCCCGTGTTTTCAACAGCTAGGCAGCATGCACTTGTGGCGTGGGGCTGCGAGATTCAGCACGTCTGGCAGCTCATAACAGTCTAGTAGTGTGTTAGGTGGTCCATTTGATGCTTTCATTCCACAATTAACTAGTGAGGACCAGAAAGCATACTTCTCATTGTAAGGCAATGAAGGAAAAGTCTATGACCAACTTTGGGAAGAAATATTTTTTGCAGTCTCTCCTGTAGGAGTTTTATTAGTGGACCTGCAAAAGAAAAAGAAAAGAGCTTGGCACTCTCTGGCTATTATAAGAGCCCCATATGCCACAGCTCCGCCGCACTTTGCTCCAAATCACCAGTGAGAGGTTATCATTTGTCCTCTTGATGCTAGGACCCCAGGAACAAACCCATGCCCACTATACCCGAGCTGGTTCCTTTGGTCCTGGTAAGAGGGCTCTGGACCACGGACCAACTTTCACTCACCTGAAACACTGTCAGAGACTAACGGCCAAGATAGTGGAAGAAGCGTGATATGGTAGCAGGTGGAGACCCAGGTCCTACTTTCTACCAAAAATGGATTTCTTTATTACTGCACACAAAGATGAGGCAAGGATTATGATGAACTGGTGGTTTCCTACAGCAAGGTGGATGTAATGATGCATGCAGTACACTCTCACCTCCTCAGAATCTCACGGCTTGAAACACCAATAAGAATATCCAGTACCAGTTCCACTAGCCAGGCCTTAAGGCTGAGTTTTGTCAATGTTGCCCCTGCTCCTCTTGTTCTGCTACCTATCATCAGTATATTGTTTGATCGCATCCTAAACCTACAGTATATTGTTTGATCGCTTCCTAAATCAGCATGAGGCTGCAAATACATCCTGGTCCTGGTAGATTATGCAACCTTATTAAAAGATTAAAAACACCATCCAAAGCGATCATCCAACAAATATCTTCCAGACCCCTGAAGGCCACTGTCATGCCATTAAAGCTGAGATTGCCTAAACGCCTTGAGTTGGCATCATAGAGACCCTCTGGTAATAGGTTTTTTCATACTCCATAAAATGTTTGACATACACTGCCTGAACAAAATGTATCCATATCAGGAGGGCTAAATGTAGTGGCATAGAAAGTAAAGAAATTGTGATGAATGCTTGAAGATGCTAGACATATGCTCTATGAAATTTGAACTAGTCTTGTTGAATTCAACAATTACAGTAGTATCTTAAAAAGTACAATATATGTCAATTTGTGTAGAAATTACTGTTAAATGAGCATTATCGGCTACTTTAAGAGTCAAGTGTATCAAATATTATGTTACAGGAAACTATGTGATTATGTGACTACAGTATGTGATTTCTCTGTGAGAAACCAGTAGGTGGTAAGCTCAAATCCCAGTATCACAAGAGTGTTGGTTTTAAACTAGCTGGATTGTATTTTGAATGATTTGCATTGCTGATCAGGAGTTTTTGCCTATAATACACGTTTTAAGTCTGTTGTCTTGGACAGGGCAAAGAAAAAGTCCATGTATAGTATAAAAATGCATTACATAAACAGTTTTAATGAACTGTATTACTTGAGGATAACATTTAATGGTTTATTTACATTAATTGAAAACATTGCCATGTTTTTCCATGTCACTTTAAAAAATATATATTCTAAAATTTCATTATTAAATATAAAATCCAATCATATTTAGATGTAATATGCAGGCTATGCAGTTCAGTTTGCTGGAGGAAAGAAGGAGTGTCTAATGTTCAGCTTAATGTAAGCATTGATACTGAAAGGAAAATGTACAGTAGGCAGTTAACCCAATTTTTGCCATGTCAGGCAATGCAATATTTACTAGCAGTCTTAAAAACAACTTTCGGTGACAGTAACTATTCTACAAAAAAACATCTTATAGGCCAGCTAACAGATTGATACTTCTATGCACAATATATTATGTGGGTACCATGCATTATTTTGGTGCTTAACTTGTTTTTAATTATCTTTGTTTTATACACCTGCATAAGTTATAGCTCAAATGAATGCGTGTAACCAGCATTAATAACCCTTAGCATTAGCACAAAGCTCTTGTATTTAACTATGACTCAGTTTCTCTGTGTCAGTCTGGGTGCCTTACTGTTTAGTTGTGGTTAGTAGCTCCTCCACCAATTATATATGTTTCTTGTCAGTTGGTTGTCTGGCAGCACTTCAGCTTTGTGTCAAAACCTTAAAAGTTTATCTGAAATCTGTTTCCATATTAAGTCGCTTTAGATAAAAGAGTCCACCAAAGGAATACACATAAATGCTATAGCGTGAATGTTGGTCTGCTGCTTGGCTGAATACATTGAAAACAATTGAAGAACTTTACCTACTGTATGAAGCTGCTGAATCTCAGCCATCTCTGCTAAATCAAGGCCATCTCGTTTTCTTCAATATAAGCAGAGTAGTAAAGAGCAAAAAATTACATTGTTGTTTTTTAAATTATTATTATTTTTCAAGAGCTTACTTGTTAACCCTTTTAAAAAGTCATGCTTTCATGAATATCAGCTTGTGCGTATTTGCGTGTTTTTGTAAAGCTATTTAGTGTGTATGCAGGGATTCAACCAGTTGTACATTAGAGTATATTCAATTATACAATAAATACAGAAAAAGGAAAAAAACAGATAACTTGAATGTTTTTCTTGGGTATGTTTGTGTTATGGGTGGTGTAGTGGTTAGCACTGTCGCCTTGCACCTCCAGGGTCCAGGTTCGATTCCCAGCCAGACTCGATTCCCGTCTCTGTGTGCATGGAGTTTGCATGTTCTCCCTGTGCTTGGTGGGTTTCCTCTGGGTTACTCCGGTTTCTTCCCAAAGACCAAAGGCATGTAGGTTAGGTTGATTGGCATTCCCAAATTGCCCGTAGTGTGTGAATGTGTGTGTGCCCTGCGATGGATTGGCACCCTATCCAGGGTGTACCCCGCCTCATGCACTAAGCCTTCTGCTCCAGGTCCCCGTGACCCTGAATACAGGATAAAGCGGTATAGACAATGAGTGAGAGTAAGTGTTTGTGTTATTATAATTGTCCAGCAGAAAAAAAATCTTACAATGATGCACATTCTAAGGCTGTGTTTAGGAGCACAACTTCCACAAGCCAAGCAGCTGTTGGACTATAACCACCGCTCCTTTTTTGCCCTGTTCGTGAGGATGCTCAGTCACACTCACTTTGACACTTGCGACATGGCTACATGTGAAGTTACTGGACATACACACAATAAGCACAAACAATTACATCTCCACACATTCAACTCTTATCTATTAATTATGTACCATGTGATCACCTAGTTTTTCATTCAGGGTTACGTTCTGGCCACATATCAGCATGGTTTACCATATTACAACGACTCTTAAATCCCTTAATTGCTGAATAAATGATCGATCATGTTTAAGAATTTTTTCTACCCTGACATGTGGTAAGCTCCTGGGAATTAAGTCCATCCTCAGCCGGAAATTGAGTCCATGAGTCAACCTCAAATATCCAATAGGCCAAAAACAAACACAACTTGAGCAATGACAGGTTTTTGGAAGCTGTCAAATATTCATTTGTTCAGAGTAATGTTCATGTGGACAGGATCCACAGAGATGCTGGGTCTTAGAAACCATTCTTAGATCAGTTCTCATTTAAAGGAGCAGTTCTCTCAAAAATTACTCACTCTCACTCAGTCACTCCCTCATTGTCTATACAACTTTATCCTACATAAAGGGTTGCAGGGGCCTGGAGCCTATCCAAGGAGACTTAGCTCACAAGGTGGGGTACACCCCGGACGGGGTGCCAATCTATTGCAGGGCACACACAGACACACGCTCACATGCTCATTCATACACTATGGGCAATTTGGACGTGGCAGTTAAACTAATTTGCCTGTCTTTGGACAGTGGAAGGAAACCGGAGGACCTGGAGGAAACCCATCAAGCACAGGGAGAACATGCAAACTCATGCATACAGACCTTAGTTGGGAATCGAATCCATAAGTTAGCTTACATAGTACATAGTACATAGTATAGCTACAGTACAAGTTCAACATTATTATGCATTTACATAAACTGCTTCGAGTTTTTCTGAATCCGAAGCAGTTCAATTTAATTCAGTTATTGTTTCAATTATTGTTCAATTTAATTCCGTTTTATTTATATGGACTTTAAAATTGACATTGTTGCAAAGCTGCTTTATAGAAAAAATATGGATAAAATTGTAAAAAATGAAAATAATCAGTTTGTCCTTGATGAGCTAGCAAGGAAAAAGTCCATGAGATGACATGAGGATGAAACCTTGAGAGTAATAGACTCAAAAGAAAACCCATCTTCATTTGGGTGATACCACTGCAACCATAAATCAATCCCTGCTTCATCTGTTTACTATATGGTTGAAAGTTTGATTATATAACAGGAAAGGTGTTTAAGTTAATATAAAGTCCATTTTCACTGATGGAGACAAAAACTGCTTGTGGCAATTTCAGACCTAAAACTACTGAACGACTGCAGTCAGCCTACATCAGCCCAGTCCAAGACCATCTTCATGGGCACTGAGTGGAACCATCCTCTGTCACCCCACGCATCTCCAAGCAGACCACATGGGGCCTCCACAGCAACCAGAGGCATCCATGCAACAAGAACTGATACAAATAATAAAGTAAATTTCAGGCACTAAACATGTCATGAATAAACACTTACATTTTGGTTAAAAGAAAAACTATGCAGGTTTCATTGTTTGAACTTCAAATTACCTGCATGTTTTTTGTACAGTGGGAGAAAATTTGAGAATCCAGAGGAAACCCACGAGGACTTGAGCAGAACATGCGACACACTATACTAACCTTAGCTCAGGATCAAACTTAAGACCCACTGTGCCACTATGGCTCCCCCTAAAGCAACCCAGCATTTTTAGAAAGCTGCCTGATGTAAAAACAAGTTCATGATGCTTTACTAGAACCTACTTAGTGATACTAGCATACACTGCCATGCTATTTGCACAGCAAGTTTACTCAGCTCTGCACACTGCTCCAGTTCCGTGTGTACTGAGGTGTGTACACGGTCCTGTGTATTTACTGTAGAGTCTAGCACTTGTTGATTTTGTTGGAATTGTAGTTTTAACACTGATCTTATGCATGTTCAGGTCACTGTACGATTAGGACAAGATTGTTTTGTCATCTTCATGTACGATGCAAAACCTTAGATTTTTTTTTTTTTTTTTTTAGGAAATCAGGGGAATTTTGAGCTGCTTTGAAATCAGTTTAGTTAAAGTTAACCATTTTATCAGTATAATGTTCTCAAAATGGGTATGGCAGTGATCTCACAGCAGGTTCATCTCCACAAAGGAATGTGATATAAAAGTAGTTTTTTTTAATGGTGGAATTCACAGTAAGAAATAATAAACACATAGCCACTAGCTATGAATTAATTCTACATAAAGTCCTTCACAGACTGAAAAAAAAACCTCGTCAGAGATTTCACCTGAGAAACGTGACTACATGATATTCTTTTGAAATGTCTGTATATCTATTACTCTTTTTCAAGATTTTTTCAAAATCTTGAGTGTAGAATAAGTCTGAAGATGAGTTGATAAACCAAGTCAATAATGTACAAGCTAACACATAAGAGCTGTCATAAGGTAAAGAGCTGTTACTTAACATCAGCTCAGTATACAAACATCAAGGGATGGTCTTGGAAATTACATGTAGGTCAAATTAAAAAATCTGATAACAAATGTTCCCATATAATAAGCCACTTGTAAGGTGTCACGTATGAGCGTGGTGATTGCACCTCCAGGGTCGATGGCTTGATTCCCGCCTCGGGTCTGTGTGCATGGAGTTTGCATGTTCTCCTCGTGTTTGGGGTTTTTTTACTCTGGGTAAACCCGCAAAGACATGCAGATTAGTCTAACTGGTGATCCCAAATTGCGCATAGTGTGTAAATGTGAGTGTGTGTTCCCTGCATTGGATTGGCACTCTGTCCAGCGTGTACCCCACCTCATGCCCTAAGTCCCCTGGGATAGGCTCCATGGCCCCCGTGACCCTGTATACAGGATAAAGCAATACAGACCTTTTTATTTTTTCAATTTATGTATTTTCCTTAAGAAGAAATTCTGCATTTAATTTAAATACATTGCAACATGAATCTTTTTTTTCAGTGCAAATATAGGATCTAAAGCTATAACTAATTAAACACAAAATGACTAATGCACACATTAGCATGAGAGTTCTTTGATTTTTATGTTGTTTACTAGGCTTGCTTTGTTATCAGATTAACAAAGCAAGATATCTGTACTAGCTATATGTCTATGCTCACCAGAGTTAACTTTCTCCCAAGCTTTATTTTTCTTTGTGATGTCCTCATACACATTCTTTCTTCATTGCATTTAGGTTTTATATGACACGATTAGAGGAAATCTTGGTCATAGGGTTTTTTTTTGCATTTGAGTCATACAATAAATGGGAACTAATTGCAAATAGATGGTAAAGTTGCGAGTGAGGAACTGACTATCAGACCACAGAGGCCATATGATTAGTCTTAAAGGAATCATTCCATGAGGGTTAGGGTTAGTAGATTGCAACTACATGGGGTGTTCCAGTCAAACAGGGACTTGTATGACACTTTGGCTACATTATTGTGCAGAGAATAACAGAGTATAGTTATGAAAGTAAACGCTACATTTATTTCTCTATATAATCCCCTGCTACACTAATGCACTTATCCTAGCATTTCACTGACGCTTGTACAAAATCAAGGTAGAAAGTTTTCTCAGTACACCGGAGCCATGATCTGCCTGCTTCATATCTAAAACACTATTCTCCCAGGATCTCCTTTTCTGGCCCATGTGGAAATCACTTGGAGCAAGGTCAGAACTATAAGGGGGATGTAGCAATAACTCCAAGCCGAGTTCCTGTAACACTCATTGGATGTACTGTACATGGGAACAACTGCAGTGGGCTCCAAGCCACTTAGGGTGGGATCGTCATTCATGGAAACACCCCTTTTCAAAATGTAAAGAATGTTATCACCGTAATGTGCATAAAATCTTCCTTAAATATCAATATGTTTTAAACCTTCCTTCACAAGGAATTTTATCATAAGTCCGGGTTTGACTTGAACACCTCTCGTATAATAGGAACCTCAAGGCAATCTTACTGTATGTACGGTTTTAAAGACAAGACTTTCAACATGATCATTTAAGGACTAATTGTATTAAAGAACTGATATGTTGCTGCTGCTGCCATCATGTCATTATCATTGTCATATCTGAGATCCCTGAGAGATCCCGAAACTTTCAGTTTATATTAATAACAGTGATAACAACGTACAATGACATTGTAAATGATTTTGTACATCACCTGGAAGTGGATTCATGGGTTCAGGAAGTGTTTTGGAGAGTGTTCATTAAATGGTGCATGATCATTAAAGGTCGTTTTTTGGGACTGACTGGCAACGCTCATCAAAGCCGAGCTGCGCCATGGGCACGCCAAAGCCGCTGGTGGAGGCTAGAGGGAAAAAGCGAGGCACTGCAAAATACAAACAGCACACACACACTCCTATTTTTTCCTCCTAGGCGCAAACACACACACATACACACACACACACTCACCGACTGCTGGAAGCCAGACAATTAAGGGGATGGAGGACAGGCACATTTGCATACATATTAAAGTGAGGCTGTTAGAGAAGAGAAAAGAGGGAGCAGGCGAGGGGGGTGAGATGGAAAGAAAGGGAGCGAGAGAGCGAGAACGGGAGGGAGGGAGTGACTAGCAGCATATGAGCGAGCCGTTCTCATAGATCTTTTCCATCAAAACATGCCGAGCCCCGCCCTTGCCTGCGCATAAATCTGCATGTGTTTAGTTGGAGCTCTCACTCCGGGCAGCAGAGGGAAATCAGCGGGCAAACATTGGCACCATGAGCACAGGACAGAGGTGGCATCACAGTCAAGAGTGACAAATTTAACTTTCCATTTACTACAACTCTGGTTTCATAACTCTCTGAGCATATGTAATGGTAATGTGGGCTTAATGCTATTGATAATATGACTGAACAGATCTAAATTTGAATATAGGGGTATTTTATTCTGAAAAGAAACAAAAATGATTGAGGATCAGGAGTCAAGAACCTGCCTACAAACACACATGCACACAAACACACACACAAAAACATTCAGATATACAAAGCATTGAGAGAAATCTAAACACACAGCAGTATAGCTTATCTGACCTGATAAGAATTTATAGGAATTATAATGAAAGAAAATCAGCTTGACTGGTTTCCATAAAATAAATGTTTATTGATTTTAAAAGCTGGGTTTGCTAACACTGACACTAACTCATACCTTTCCGTGTGAAAAAATTTGCAATCTGGAGAACAGGTTTATAATTAAAGCTGGAGTCCCAGCTGTGATAAGTGTCCTTTAGGCCCTTTTTAAGGCTTTGAGGAGAGATTTTATTCTTTTTGATTAGAAATACTGTCCTACTGTAGTATATCAGTATGATAAAAAAAAAAAATTCATGGATGAGGGTAGGATATTAGTTAAGGTTGACTAGACAACTTTATACACTATATAGTTCAGTTTTAAACCTGTACCGCTTTTTCACATAGCACTGTTTTTTTTTTTTTAAGTTTTTTTTATAATAATTATACCATTATTAGAATTTAGTCTTTTACCAGAACAGTTCATTTAAAGAAAGAAAGAGATGGACATGCTCTCACAGGAAAACAATCCACAATGTTTATTTATATAATATAATGATTATTTTAACAATTCCTCTGCATCTAGAATTTATAATAAAATCATGCTTTATTTAATGCATTTTGATGTATATTTAACAAAAACATCTATGTGACAATTAAATCTTTGTGCTTATATTACAACTATTGTACACTCACTGCTCTTACTTTCTTAATAATAATACGACAACTATATATTTTTAAAATGAATAAATCGATAAAAAAAAGATTGAGTGGTTCAGTAAATATGACAAAAACAAATTTGTGTTTCTTACACAATAAGCATATTATAAGAAGTTCTGTAGTACATTAATTTCCGTGAATATATGGTTAAACCCCAAAGTGTATATTTTACTTATGTCACTGGATCAAATTTTCATGTATTTTGCTAGTGCAAAAGTGAGAAAATACATATAAATACATAAATAAATAACTGCATTTCTTATCAGGTTTTCTTGTTAGTAGTCATGGTATTTCATCAGCTTTAAGACCTAAGGTATAAAAGGGTTTGAAAAGAACACATGTATTAGTAAGGCTTCTTGGTTCACCTTGCTTGTGGTTCTCAATCAGATGTATAACATGTGGTGGCCCTCTAGTCTTTGGGTATCATCTCAAAGACTTTCCTGTGGTGGAAAACTTCCTACAAAGCACTGTCACTGAAGCCTCTTTCCACAAATTTTATGTAAAAAATTCCTAACAGGAAAACTTAATCATATACATTTTTTTTTTAAAACTAATCTTAGATTGTGTAGATGATCTGCCATGCAAGTTGGTGTGAATTAACTCTACTACAACAACAATCAGCTATTAGAATATTAGTGTCAATCTAAACCTGTGATTTGTGATTCAGAGCTGCTGGTATAGAAAATTAATCAACAGAAAAATGAAAATGAAAAAGTCAACAGTGCTGGGGAATCTTCAATGTCAGAAAAATTAACTTCATTTGTAGCATAACCTCCAGCAATGAGAAGAAACCAGTTAACCATGTAAACCAGTTAACTAGTTCATTTTTAGATTATATTAGAGAATATTTTTCTCTTCTACTGGTATGTAAGTAAATTCTGCTTTAGATAACATGTCACCAGACAATCATAGAAACCATTTCACTTTGTCTTCTACAGTGTTTGTGTGTGACCAAAAAAGTTTGACATTTAATTTAAGTATCTATATTACTGAAATTAAAACTAGCAATAATGGAATATGTTAAGTGATATCACACACTGTTTTAATGTACAGGGAGTGGAATAGGCCGCAAGAGTTTTATAGCTTTTTAGAGTTGTAGCACTGCTGTGGTCCAAGATATATGGGCTGAGATCAAACAAGTGCAACACATTAAACAAAATAAAAAAATATAGCTGCTCTGAGAAATTGTGCAGAATAAAATGATTTTCCAATCGTTATGAATCAATCCTGAGTTTATATCTGTCATATCAATTGTGTAATTGTATCTGAATCTCACAACACAACAACGTCACTGTGGGTTTTGAGAAAATACAAAAAGTTACTTTTTTGATATAATAACTGACATCAACTTTTTGGTTGTGCAGAACACAGAACTGTACAGAACAATGTTATAAGAAAACAACCTTTATTTCTCTATATAATCCAGTGGTACACTAATGCACTTATCCCAGTGTTTCACTAATGCTTAAATACCATCAAGATAGAAAGACAAATCAGTACGCCAGAGCCAGGATCAGATTACCTGCTACCATGTCTGAAATGCTGGCCTCCCAGGAACTCCTTGGCAAGGAGCGAGGTCAGGACTGTAACATGTAGGGACTTGCTAGGAGGGGCGTGGCAATAACTCCCAGCCAAGTTTCTGTAATTTGTAGTAGTCTTTGTGAATTATTGTGTGTACAGTTCTTACAGACAGATGTGTCTCTTCAGGAAGCTGGCAACAAGTTATTTGTCGATTTTCAGGGATCAGTTGTTCCACTCACTGTTCACTGGCTTCAAGCCACCTCTTCTGGGATATATCATTTATGCACAAAATGCCTTATTTAAAATGTTTGCACCATTTAAATGTTTTAAGGCGTCTCAATGCTGTACTGTCCTTGAAGTCTTGAATGTCAGTTGGTTTTATGTCCTCATTTACAAGAAATTTTATCTCAAGTCCTGGTTCGATTGGAACACCCTTCATGTTATTATGAGATATTGAATTGGACCCTCTCATGGTTTTTAAAAGAATGCCGTACCTATATTTTCCATTTATATCAGTGTAGGTTCATGTAAAAAGAGACAATATAAGTGTCAGAAAAAATATCCAATTTTAAGTTATTTTCATTTACAGACTTTTATATTACAGACATTTAATGCTATATTCATGTTACCCAATTTAATTGTATTGGTGCGTTCAACTCGGGGGTAAACACAAAACGATGGCTCGGCCTTCAAGATGTTGAAATTGTAGCAACACTGTTGCTAGGCAACTGGAAAATATAGACACAGAGTATTGATGTTAAATTAATTTGATGATTTAGCTAACTATGTTATTTGTACAGAGAGTGTAAAGGTACAAAGACACTGGAAATAAGAGAAAACCTTCAGAAAAAAAGTCAACATTTTCATGAGGTGTGTTGGTAATTAACAAGACTGGCAAATCCATAACATTTTATACAATTCAGTAGATATGAAAACTGATGTTTGGGACAGGGTCAAGGTAAAAAAAAAAAAATTTTTAAAGTCTCTGTATGAAAATCAAAACTGTTTGGCTGTACAAATTGCTTTCCACACTTATCACTGATCATAAATTTGTATTTCAAACAGCAATACTATCTGAAATAAATGGGAAACACTTTGTCAACGATGAAGAAACATGAAGGAAGGTAGCGTTTATCTTTTTTTTCAGTGGAATATACAGTACAGTACTTTAGGGTGGGAGCGGTGGTGACACAGATGATTGAGGCTCTGGGTTGCTGATTGGAATGTTAGGAGTTTGAGCCCAACCACTGCCAGGTCACCACTGTTGGATCCTTGGGCAAGACCCTTAACCCTACGGCCTATACAACTACCCCTGTCTGCAGCACTGGTCTGAAACCTGGTTAGAAAATGTGACGGTTGCAACAGGAAGGGCATGCGGCACAAACCTGTGCCAGATCTTGCAGATCAAATGATCCAATGTGGAGGAAAATAGGCACAAAACCCAAGAAACAAATACAGTACTTCAATTTAGATACATTTTAACCATAATGCGATAAAATGGTGGCTGGTGGCTTTGATACGAGTATGAGTTTAATGTGTTCTGGTGCTTGGGCTATTGTGTGCCAATGTAACACCATTTTTACAACAAACAATAACAATAAAAATAACAAACTCTATGGTATATTATTATATTGATGGTCAGTTAACAAAAAATTAACAGTATCTGTTAGTATCTCAATCTGATATACCAGTAGAACACCATCGCTGTGCTGTTTTCTATAAAATTAGTCCTTCTGTAGTCTTATAATCCCTTTGTTTATAAAGTGCGCTTGTTCAGATTATAAATCATCAGATGGTTGCAAACAAAATGAATTTATGGATGTAAATGCTCTTTGTACAGTCAGCACTGTTCAGGTTAAACAGAATCACTGAGTATTTGTAGTTATTTATGGTTATTTATTAAGTTTGAAATTATACCTTAAGGCTCTGTGTGTGCATGTAATCTGGTTTACTTGTTCATATTTAGCAGATTGTTAACTAAAATGAAGTGACTTTGTATCTTTCAAACTAGTTTGAACTGAGATTCTTACTGGCATAAACCACAACGTCAACATTTTGTCTGAAATCATGAACTCAAGGACATGAGCTATCATAAAATGTTAACAAGCGAACTCCATACGAGTGAACCAAGCTTCTCATAAACATCATGAACACATGACCACATATGTAAGCAGGGTATAACAATAATAACTCATTAATAATTAATTGTTTTATTAAAATAACACGCCAATGAGTGGTCTGCTTTGTTTTCTGGTATCCGTGAAAATATCCGTCCTTTCCACGCACACTCTCCCCCACGGTAACGGTTGCCGTGGAGGCTGCAGTTGATGGCTATAACAGCAGCTGTCGCTGCAATGCACTCTGCAGTCTCTGAATGTTGGATAAAAGGAAAGGGGTGGTGGCGAAGCAAGAGAAAGTGTTTGTGTGAGATATGCAAAGAGAAAGTGGAAAGACATTGAGAAAGAAAGTGAAAAGTGAGCAAGGGAGCACAAGAAGAGAAGTGAAGATAGGAGTAGTGGAAATGAAAGTGGAAAATGAAAAGTCCTTAATAAGAGAGAGAGAGAGAGAGAGAGAGAGAGAGAGAGAGAGAAGGAGGAGTCTTGACTAAAAATAAAGGGATGGAATGTGTGATATGGAAAAGAATATATATGTACTACCTTGGATCTGTGTGTGTGTGTGTGTGTGTGTGTGTGTGTGTGTGTGTGTGTGTGTGTGTGTGTGTGTGTGTGTGGGTGTGTGTG
>JAQQZS010000017.1:11022305-11034805 GCA_030068045.1 Platyallabes tihoni | reverse complement strand
TTGATATGTTCAGATGAAATTTATTTATACATTGATAATGGTTTGTGGTAAGTGTATTTAATCTGTGTAATCATGGTTGTGATAGTCCTGAATGTGATTTACCCAGACTTTACTGTGGTGTTTATGCTAACTGTTATGAGGGGAATGAAGCAAAGAGCAAGAAACATGAAGTTTTTGTACTTGCTTACGTGCCTCTTTCTCCCTCTCTTCCTCACACGCACATACACACACGCGCGTCTCCACACACACACACACACACACACAGACAGAGAGAGAGAGGGAGGATGGGGCGCGTCTCCGGCAGGGTTTCCTGCCACAGGATTTGAAACTGGAGCTCTCTCAGCTGTGGTCTCCTGTTTCCTTTCCCCATCTCCAAACGCACTGGAAGTGTGCGTGCAGACGTGTGTGTGAAATTGGTTGCCATATTAGCATACAGTGCAATAACATGCATCCATTTGTAAACATAAACCCCTTGCTCAACCTGTTGGCCTGTGACTGACACCCTACACGCTCAGCTCTGTGTGTGTGTGTGTGTGTGTGCGTGCGTGTAATTTGGGACGGGTTATAATACCGCTATACTTACATGCAGCATACATACAACCTTCAATCACAGTGTTAGACAATGACTCACACAGTATATGCTGCTGATCAAACTATTATTGGTAAGGAAACTGAAAATATCTCAAACTGACCATGTTTTTTGCAGCCCCCAGCCTTTTCACTCATACATGCTCGCTAATCCTACTAAAAACTTATGTAGTCATGACATGCTTACAGCAAAATGAACTTTCTGAACTTGGTTTGTACTTGTTGCTGGTTGAGGATTCGGAAAGTCTCAGCGAGGAGTTCTGCTAGGATGGGACATTAGTGCATTTAATGAGATTATTTTAACTGGAGTTCAGAAGAACAATATAACATCAATAATGAATAAAGCACCATTTTTCATTCAACCGGTTAACCAAGATTTTAGCCACTTAGATAAGTAGCTAGCTAAGCTATGTTAGGTGTCTTCTCAGCTTAAAATCATTGATTGTTTTGATTCCCATTGATTATTAAGAGGCATGTCACCTTTTTTGACTAAAAAGCTGGTTGTTTGATAATAATTCCTCAGTTCATTTCTGGCCAAAACTCAGAAGCACTCACTTACCACTGAGCATGTCACACTCTGACAACACCCACAAGAGATATGACACACATGGCACACACTCGTACAAGACAAAACATTTTCCAAAATGTCCATTTTCAGTGACCTAAAACAGAGTTTGCGTGTGGACGAAAGACCATAGAATACCCGTTTTAAATAATACCTGTGTATGAAACAACCTCATCTGTGACTTTTATTGGCCGTCACGTTATTTAAAAATTTATGTCTCACTGGTTGACTTTACTATTTAAGATGTCATTAATTATTGATTAAATATTTAAGGAGATATTTAAAAGCATATATTATGTATATATTCATGTATTTATAAATAAAATAAATTCAAAACTACTTCAATTGTGAATCTGGAATTTTACAGTTTCCAATTATTAAATAAAAAAATTATAAAAGGCATTTTGAACTATAGCACTGTACTTGGATTCAAGTACTAATTATTGTTACATTTGAATTTTGAACTGTAGTATAGTCAAGTCAGAGCGGAATTTTTTATTGGATTTATCATGCAATTTCCATTGTTTCCATTTGTATTTGGCGACCAGATTATATGACAGAGCATAACGCCAGAACCATATCAGGCCACTTTTACAAACGACAAAACTGAAAGACTCACAATATCTTAATCCGTGAAATAGCGTGTTATTAGCATTGATCCATGGCACAGTCTGATAAGTGGCTTATTATCGGGGAAGTAGATTGATGCTATCTGGCTAATTCTTGCACAAGTTTAGCATATTAGAATTCATATCAGTTTAGTCACACTGCGAAATTGTTCTATTCCATTGTGAATTACCTTTGAGGAGAGGTATGGGTTTTAGATGGTTGTAAATTGTTGTTTTGAGAATTGACTTGTGGGAGTCATATGCAGTGAGTATTTAAATACAATCATACAAACATACATACAAACTGTACATGCAGCATATACATAAACATTATTTAGCGGTCCAGTTAATGTAAATTGACTAACGCTCTTGACCTGTATCTGCATGATTTTTTGCATCCTATTTTTTTTTATCCTGTTTATATAGCCTTTGGATCAAACAAAAAACTGATCATGATAGATATATACATTATATCTATATACTGTATCTATATATCTATATATCTATATATATAGAAAGTGTTTTTATATATTTAAAAAAAAACTGTCCTTATAACCACAGTTATGACCAATATACAGAAAGCAATCACAGTGTTACATAGCAGACATGGGCAAAGCTGTTAACAGCCCAACCTCATATAAGTGAATCTGGCAAACCATGAGTTCTCATTCAGTATAATCACCACGCTACTCTTCTTGAAAGTGTGTTTTCATGCACACACACACAAACACACACACACACACACACACACACACATCTCTGTGTCTTGAACAAAGAGCATCCTTAAGAGAGGCAATAAGAACGAAGTTAAATGAATGTACGCAACAGGTTTTATAGAGAGGAAGAGAGCTAAGGAGAAAATCCAATCATAAAGTTGCAGTGTTGTTGCACTCACCCGGGTTTTATGAAAAATATATCGGACCTTTAAACAGTATGGTACAAATATGTGTAGTCTGAAGTGACAAAAAAAACAACAAAAAAAAAACATCTTTTACTCCTTGTCAGTAACTTGATAAATCTAATCCCATGGAGTCCAACCATAGATTTCCAGTTCATTCATGTTTCCTACACCTGATATTTTTCTCCAATGATACTATATCTTCTGGATGTTATGGATTTGTCTGCAATATGGGCTTAAATAAATTAGCACACAGAACATAGGATTGCATTTTACTGAATGTAATCACTTGACAATATGAAACAATAGGTTGTGTCAATCTCCAGTCAGGGTTAGAAGAAAATCAGCCCTGTCTTTACCTCACACCATTCTGTATATTTACTTTAGAACACTGGTGGTGCTCTTGTTCTTGGTTTCATAAAAAAAAAAAAATTAAACACTATAATTTATTTGTTAAGTGCTGCCAACATTTTACCTTTTTTTGTAGTTTTCCCTAGAAAAAGAGGGAGAGTTAAGTCCTGATAGCCCACTTATACTAGGCAGTCTGGGTTAAATAAATAAATAAATAAATAAATAAATCAAGTCCAGTCCTGAAAAAAGAGGCACAAGGTGTCAGGTGACATAGGCAAACTAATACACACACAGGACTGAACAAATGCAGTACTTTTACCTCTTTTATGTGCTATACTAATCCTAACAGGCTGACATTTTAGCAATTAACAGAGTATTTGTGCCATATAAAGGAACAGAAGCAGTTCTTAAGTAGTAAAATATGTTCTCAAAGTTAAATCGTAAAATCCTACATGTTTTTACTTCCTTTTACTGTGTGCATTATAAAGTTTCCATATCTTATTATCTTGCATTTCACCTCTAAAGCCAGAGTTATGAAAGCTGAACCATTACATATATTTCCTCTGCCTCTGAGTAAACAGCAGCTCCAGTACCAGCCCAGGCACAAGAATAGTAATGAAATTGCATTAGGACTGCTGTGTCTTTTGTGCATGGAAAATGGGCTAAATTGTCATCTGTAACTTAAGTTAGTGTGAATATTTCTGTTGCACACTACAGATATGTAATTAATATTTAGCTTAGGAATAATGGTTTAATTATAATGGTATCATCTACCTATATAATATACAGTATATGTTAATTTTTTTGTTGTTTTTAAATAAATCTCTCCTCTCACACAATGTTCAGACCAGCTCTGACTGTGTTTAATTTCAGGTCACAGGGCCCCTTATCTTACTAACTTTGTCTGGAACTGAAGAAGGTGGGCCCCTCGAGTTCTCCCGAGCTGCCCCCCACCCTCCCCCATCCTTAACTTTTAACATAGGGGAAAACAGAACTGGGGGGGAGGGACATGTGAGAGAAATGGAAGATTCATGTGTGGAGAGGAAGGCCTTCATTTGAGGCTAAAATTAATGAGCAGTCATAAGATACACATGGACAACAGGATGCAAAGACATACGGACAAGAAGTACAATGTATGTGGTTACTGTATGTGGTAATGTTGTGTTTAGTAGAACACAGTTGTGGTTGAATGTTAAGTGAGCTTTGTGTTGGGAATTCAGCAGCAGGTCGTCTGAAGACTATTTAGAAAGCAAATCTTTAGGGAAAGTTACAAATGCAATGCAGAGTTGTTTCCTCTGTGCTTCAATCGTTGTTCATTATAGACATATTTTGTCTATTTTAATCATCCCAGCTTTGCTGTGATGAATCCAGAATCCTGGAGGGAAAACACTTTATGAACATTATTTGCAAATGCATCATCAGGCCTAACTCTGTTTTCCATGAAATCCTCAACATGAGCCCTATTAAAAACATGCAGTTGTGTGCTGGGGAATGGGGGAGAGAAGTGGGAGGGGGATCACTCCTACATACATCTGCTATACATATGAACATGCCTTATCCATGGACTGTGTGCTGTGAATAAAGGTTCTTCTGATCTGAAGCACTAATAATTTGATGGTTAAAATTCCAGCAAACTAAAATGGACTCTTCATCATGACTTGGAATGGAATAGAATGTAGCAGCTCAAAATATGTAAGTGTTTGTAGCATTTTTGTTTACAATGAGTAAAAAATGCATTTTCACAAAAAAAAAAGATAAAAAATATCACTTATTACTCATACAGTTTAAGGCTGTTTTATGCTTCTGTGTTAAGTCTATACCATAGGTGTCGCATAGCTGCATACCCTACACAGTGCTCTACTGGGTAACCTGACATGCACCTCCCCAGAAATGTAACTACATGTTGCAGCAGACCGCAACAACTGTGATTAGTCCTCCTGGTAGCGTCACATTTTCAGCTTCTTCAAGAACGTCATGTTGAACATCATACTTGCATTCACCTACTGTATGTCTACATACCTACATACCCACAGCCACGTCTTGTCTCAGTAAAGGTTGAACTGTTCTTCAACATTGGCTCCAACTCCAACAAGATTCATTCAATTTAATTTGCCATTTTTGTTGTACATCCAAAAAAAAACAAAGAGTGGTGAAGAGACTCAGCACAGTGCAAAATTGCAAAGCGACACAGATAAACCAAAGCAAATGCTCAAAACATCATAGGCCACTTGCATTGCCTATGGAATAGACATGTAGACTTCAGCCTTCATTGGAGAAACATCATGAATAGGATTATCCAGGTTTTATCCTGTCTTTTACTAGGTTTTACTACAAACCAATCCAAACCATGATTGCTTTAAACTTTGTCAGGTCTATTGTTACTGATCACAGTGACAATGCAAACCCAGTCTCAGATACTGCAATCCTGTGACAAATGCCGTGGTTTCTAACCATCTAGCTCTTAGGAATGCCGCTTTGACATGGATATGGGCTTGAGGGCATGTCGAACTTGTATATTCAATCAATGATTTATAAATCATGACTTTCAACACACACCACCAAACTACTCTGGCTTAAAGAGCAGCTAAATCTTAGTAGTTTCTAAAGATGTACAAAAAAAGAAGAAAAACATATTATGAAATTTATTACTCAATAGAGATGATTTAATGTCACATTCAAGGTTCAAGTTAAGTAAGTTAAGTTCAGACGTTATTCGACACATTACTGCACAGTTAAATTCTTTATTCTTCGTATATCCCAGCTTTGCGTTGGAAAGCAGAGCTCACTGCGCAGGGTAAGCGATTTTTATGGCACTGCTGGAGTAGACAGAGTTAAGAGCTTTGCTGAAGGGCCCACCAATGGCCACCTACTGTAGATGAGCTGGTCTTCAAACTACTGTCCTTCCAATTAGTAACTTAGCCTTAACACACTGAACCACCACTGCCACATTGGTTGTTATGGCCCATTTTTACTTACCCATTTGGTTGTTAAGGCTTGTTTATGGGTTTTTAAGATACATTAATATTAAAAATATATATATTAGAATTTAAAAATTTTTAAATCAGAAATCTTTTGTTTGTCACATACACAGTGATATGCAGTGAAATGCTTATGACCTAAAAAGAAAAATTTGAAATGAAATAAATTACACTAGAGTGTACAATTTAATTGAAAATAGAATTTTAATCACAAAAGTAATATAATACTAAGAATTTTTAAAAATTATACAAATTTAGACTGAAATTTTACAATATTTCCAAAAGTTACCAAATGAAAATAGAACTTTTCAAATTCTGGAAAATACTTTTTTTTATTTGAATAAAATGAAAACTAAACGACTTTCAAATCACATGAGGCAATTTTTTATTCACAATACAACATAACAAATGTTTAAACTGAGAAATTGTACAATTTTATGCACAAAATGAGTTCATTTAAAATTTGATGCCTGCTACAGGTCTCAAAAATTTTGACATGGGGGCATGTTGACAATGTTGTGGCATCTCCTCTTCTTTTCAAAACAATTTGAAGACATCTGGGCATTAAGATTAAGAGTTTCTGGAATTTTGGTGTTGGAATTTGGTCCCATTCTTGAAAGATCTGGACTGCAGCCACCCCAATTCAGCACCCAGGCTCTTCTACTATGACACCATGCTGTTGTACTAGCTGCAGTATGTGGTTTTGCATTGTCCTGCCGAAATACACAAGGCCTTCTCTGAAATAGACATCATCTAAAACCTTTATTTCTCTTTCAGCATTCATAGTGCCTTCCAAAACATGCAAGCTACCCATACCATAGGCACTTATCAAAGATGCTGGCAGCTGAAACTTTTTTGAAACAAAATTTATTGCTTCTTCAGCCCTTTGTCAGCCTGCTTCAACTTTTTTGAGACCTGTAGCAGGCATCAAATTTGAAATGAGTTTAGTGGATAAAAGTGTAAGATCTTTCTATTTAAACATATGTTATGTTCTCTATGTTCTATTGTGAATAAAATATTGGCTCATGTGATTTGAAAGTCTTTACATTTTATTCAAATTAAAAAAACATCAAAACTTTTCCAGAATTCTGGTTTTGAATTATGCAAGAAACAATTTACTGTATGAGATCAACACACACCACCAAACTACTGCCTCAGAAGCATAAACAACTAAACTGTTATCAGATAACAGTAATAATGTAGAGACATTATAGAAAATGAGTCACTGGTTTACTGGCTAATCTTATTTTCTCTAAAACACCAGCAACTTCTACAGCTTTGACGTCACATCCTAGTTTGTATGTTATTCATAGCATGATTGTGTTTGAGGGTCGTTTCAGTGATAGCAGTATTCAGAAGGACAGAACATGCGTTTCCATGCTGCACATAAAGGCAGCTTCACCATCACTGCGTCTATTTTGGTCTGATCTATGAATCCATGCGAATCTTTATGACTGGCAAAGTGCTCTCTTCGAGCACAATCCGTGCGTTTCACGAATTGTGAACGCACCCTCCCTAAACACAGAGCAATTCCTGACAATGTCGAGGATTTGATTGAATTGTAATGAATGGATGCATTATCACCACAAAGATCATTTTGTATTGAAATCAAACAATAATTAGCTCATCCGTTTGTAAAACCGCTTTTGTGAGCCACACAGAATGCTGAAATGATATGACGTGATGGGGCTTTTAACGGAAACACATAGCCGTCAATCCGAAAACATGAAGGAAATTAGATTCCCTCCCTTGTGTGGCTTGGAGTCACGCATAGGTGTATGTTTAGATCGATCTAAAGTCAAAGACGTGAAGAGCATGAATGTACGGTCTTTTCTATGTTAAAAATATGACAAATTGTATGTTAAGCCATACTGTTATCAAAAAAGGAAGTGAATGTTAATTAGGAATGTAGCAAAATCTCAAAGGACACAATGCCCAAGCTAAGATCTGTAACATCGCAGAATTTTAAATTAAATGTTGCCAAGCGATTTACAGTCCCAACTCCGCCCCCCCACCCCCCCCCCCACCACCACCACCACCACTCTTTCTTACTGGTGAGTTTTAATTCTGTCCCCCTGCTGTCTGCAATAAATCTGCATGTTGAATGTTTAAAGATTAATGCCTCTCTGTTTCGCCGCATCTCTCCTCTTGCCCTCCATCACCCTCCCTCCCTCCCCCCAACTTGTGCTTTCTTCCTTCGTTCCGACAGCCAGGCAGTACCCTCACGTATGCATATGTAAATGCCTCTGCCTTTGAGCCGGCGCAAGTAATTGTATGCATTTTTAACTGGCCAATCGACTGACAGATAGATAGAGATAGTCTTTTCTCTCTCTCTCTCTCTCTCTCTCTCTCTCTTCTTCACCTCCCCATCTCACCCCTCTCCCCCAATGCACACACACACACACACACACTCTCTCTTTATTTTTAGCTCTGTGCCTCCCCCTCCAGATGCACAGGAATTATTATTTGGTGCAGGTCTGCTATGGGGCGATTAGAAGCAAGAAATCTCTCTCTCTCTCTCTCTCTCTCTCTCTCTCTCTCTGTCTCTCTCTCTAAGTGTCTGCACTCATCTATTTCCAACCACTGAGGATAAACAAGTCAGTATTTTATGTTTTTTTTTCCTTTCTATGAAATAATGAATAAAATTAAATAAATATATTGGAAAGAATTCCATATTTTGGAATTCACTGACCCCTTGAAAGAAAAAAATATGAAACGAAAGGAACGGCTGGGTGTACCTTGGATCACTGCAAAGGATGTGCCGTTGGCCCGCTAGTCCACAGTATTGTAAATCTGATTGTATTCATCATTGTTAGTTTCTCCTCTCATACTTAAACTACACTTTCAGAACTATCTTTCTGATGTAGTTATATATTATACTGTATTATATTGTTATTATGAAGTAATTACCATTAAAGTTGGCCTTAGTACACCTACCGCTATTAGTTATATATTTATGGTTAAACCGGTTTATTTTTGTTGTAAATTTTATTACAATAGTTATATATTTAAATACTTATGAACTAAAACCCTTTACACTAAAAAGCCATTGCAGGTTCTGTGCTGAAGAGTAGGGTTGAGAGTTTAAATCTTTGTCCTAATGTCAGAAATCTACCATCTGCCCCTTTAATAACACCCTTAAAACATAATTGTACACCTGCATTGTCACAGTCATGAGGCTAATTACTTAATGAAAGCGTCTAGTATCAGATAAGGCGCCATGGTTGCATAGTGGTTGGTGGTGGCCTTGCAAGTCCAGGGTCGAGGGTTCAAATCCCACCTTGGATCATAGAGTTTGCATATTTTTTTAGATGATTTATGGGTTTCCTCTGGATATTCCAGTTTCCTCCCACAGTCTAAAGACATGTAGGCTAACTGGAATTTCCAATTTGCCCACAATGTGTGCGTGTATCTTGTGATGGCCTGGCACCCCTTCCAGGGTCTACCCTGCCTAGTTCCTTGGGCTCCATTCCTTCATTACCTGCATAGGATAAGTGTTATAGAGTGTGAACAATAGAGTAGTATCAGATAAGTACCCAGTTCTTTGTGTTGAATATAAGCATGTTTTTTCTTCATCATGCATGAGGACAATAATGACGTTCTTAATAAAAACATGCCCTTGCTCTCCACACTCAGACCAGAAAAAGACATTATAAAAGAATAATGCAGACGTTAACTGGTGTATTATTGATGGTAAATTAACAAACTTATAAACTGCGTGCTGATCATTATTGCCAGTCAGTTGCAAAAAAAACTGATTACAACACAGTCAGAAATGTTTCAAATACCACAAAGTGTAATCACAGTCAACTTAGTGTGTGTGAGTTATCCGAGAGGCATATCACAAATGTGAAGAAGTAGAATGCATGAAGTTCCTACTATAAGGAATGATATCGGAATATAGGGACTGAGATTGAACAACACTAGTATAGGAGATATTATATAAAATAATTTATATAAGGAGTATTAACATCTATATGATTTGACCATAAACACACCAAAGCTAATTACAGCTGTCCTGATGTTTAGTAGAGCCACGCAATAGAAAATTGTTCATGCAAAATTGCTTTCATTCAAATGGTCTATAAACAAAAAATAATACTGAGTGACTGAAATGTCAGACACAATATGACCATAATCATGCACATAATCCTGCATATAATCATAGTAATGTTAAAGTGCAGTTTTCATTTTTCTGTCATGTATGTCTATATACGTATAAAGTATATACATTATTAGAAATTATTCACATAACATTAAACCAGGAAGTAACGGAATATAATAAAATTATCAAGTCAATTTATCTTATATTACAATAGTACAAACATTAACAATTCAAAGCATGTAACACCTAATCATTATTTTATACTATAAAGTTCAAATCGAAGGAATACAGAATACAGATGTAATTACTGTGAACATTCTAACAGCCTGTAAATGCGTTTGAATGCAAACTCGTTAAAAATATTCAAGAAACTGGTAATGGCAATACGTTTAGTTTTTGCATTTTATAATATGATACAGATTAATAAATCAAATCATATTTACACATTTAGAAATTGGACCACATGGTCCACATTCCAGAAGGTTTAACAGCAGCAAGACCAAGTCATAACAGCTCCAGCAACTTACAATTATCTTTATGATTGTATTAAGATCCCTGACCAGCTTCCTTCAAGTGTGGAGAAGGGAAAAAAATCATTAAATTTTAGAGGACAATTTTACTGCATTTCACTTCAAGTAAATGAAGTTCTTAGTAACAGTATGCTACCGCTGCTTCTGGCTCTAACCTAAGCCCTTTGTAGCTTTTCATATGAGCCTACTGCATCCATAGCACTAGACTGGAGTATGAGGGCATGGAAGACTTGATGAGAGGATGCCCCTGTATTAAAAGGCTCATTATGCTCAACATGTTACCGCATTTCCATACAGATGCCTCAGACAGAGGTGTCCAGGTGTGCATCTCCACTTGCCTATATCTGATCTCCATATCATACACAAGAAATGGAGATGTGCACTGAACTGTTTTTTAAACCCACTTCTCACTGCTTCTGAAGAAATTCTGACTAATCCCACCCACTTCTGTAGTTATTTTTATTTGTGATTGCCCATGATTTTTTGTTATGAATTTAGTTGGGTATACTTACACAAAATAAACAGACAGACATAATATTAGACATTTAAAAAAGAAAGTTAGTGATTTAAACTATAGCAAGTATTCAAAGGATAAAACTATTAAAATGAATGACTGATGACTGACTGAATAACTGACTGAATAACTGACTGACTGAATGACAATTAATTAAGAAAGGAAGGAAGGAAGGAAGCTCAATTTACTATATATGTGGCAAACTGTCCACACAACACCCACAAGCACCACTCCATATCCCGGTTTGCACCCATGATAATCAGGTGGTCTTTTTAGTCTCAAAGCTTTATATATGAGAGCAACACCAGCTCACTTGCAAAAATTTTCTGTTCTGGTTCCACATGATTTGGTCTCAATGCGTACACACTCATGCACACTGAAACACATTCCTTGTTTCATCTGCTCAGCATTTTCCCTGCTTTATCAATATCACAGCTTGATATCTGTGCACGTCATCATATTGACACACACTACAACTTTGATATTAAATGACTCCTAAATTGCAGTTACACTAAACGTGTAAATTATATATATGCTTGAAAATTTGCAATGAAAAAGTTGTATAGTGGTGTCATTAATGATTTATTCAATTATCCTTTGCAGGATATCAGGGCTCATGTAGGAACATTGGACACATTGTTAGAATATTACCTTGGATGGGATGCAAGTCAATGAGTTGGCCCAAGGCACACATACACACTCACACTTAGTGGCAATGTTATCAACTTTTCAATAACTATTTTAGCTGGGGCTAGAGCTATTGTTGTGAAAAAGAGGAAACAGGGTACGTAGCAGTTGATTTCATTGCTGCCTCATAGCTCCAGAGTCCTGACTTCAATCCTCAGCTGTCTGAAATTTTACATGTCCCTCTAATGTCCAAATGAGTTTCCTCTGATTTTTAGGTTTCCTCCCACATCCTAAAAATAAAATAATGGACAATTGCAGTAAGTTGGCCTGAATGAGGGATGGGCATCAAATCCAGGGTTTATACCCAGCTCAAACCCTGTGTTCCTGGGATAGGCTCTAGATCTATCCTGACCAGTTTGGTATTTCAATTACTGGCAATTAGCCAATGGATGAAAAAACATCTGCAAATACAATTCACATTTTCCTTAAATTAATTTTGGGGTACCAAAATAATCGAGGCATACATGTTTGTTTTGTACATTGGAGGTTTACTAGCAACCTTGTGCGCCAAACCATCTGTGTTAGGTACTAGCTGACTCAGCTATTGAAGACAACTAATAATAGTGTAGCACATACATACAGTTTGCCTTTAATTTATGTAATTGGCATTCCTAAATTGCCCGTAGTGTGTGATTGGGTGTGTGAGTGTGTGTATGTGTGTGTGCCCTGCGATGGA
>JAQQZS010000017.1:10988333-11005363 GCA_030068045.1 Platyallabes tihoni | reverse complement strand
GGCTCAACAGTGGCAACTTGGCGATGCTGGGGTTCGAACCCCCGACCTTCCGATCAGTAACCCAGTAACCCACAGCCCTAATAAGTGGAAGCGCATTTTATTGATATACATCATACATTTTCATTGGCTGTAAATGAAAAGAAGACACTTTTGATATTTGGATCAAGTACTTTAAAGAGTAAGATATTCAGTTTTAATAAGACCAAAGAAAAGTAGAAATACTCTAAAGTAATATATTAATATTTTAGCAAAGTATAAATGCCCAGGTTTTTTCCACCATGACTTTTTCTCAGTGTTTAAATCAGTGTTTATCTTAGTGGAGCTGCACCATTTTGATTTCTTATCACTGCGATCTTACTAAAGTTTCTAAATGGGTGATAAGTGAATACATTCCCCTTTGCTCATGATAATACATTTTCTCATTCTGCCTTTATAGACTATTATGTCTCATAAATGTAACATGCAAAATTATCGTGAACCACTGAGTAGCAGTTGGATAGTTTTACTGGGGCAAGTATGTTGCTTAATATGATCTTTCCATAAATGTATTATCTTATGTTTCATGGGACTGCAATGAGCAAGACATGAAGTGACAGCGATGGAGCGCGATAAAGTACCACAAGGGGCTTCCTACACTGGTTGTTAAACACTGGTACCCAGTCTCCATGCCTATTAAATGCAATTGCACTCTTTCTCTCTCACCATCCTGCTCTTTTACTATCCTCATCGCGATGTGGTGCACTACCAAATATAGCTGCCTATTTCCAGCTTCTCTTCTCTCTAACGCACATCCTCCCCCTCAACTGTCTTGCAAAGAGAGCGTCTAATCTGCTTTCTTCTTCGCTGTTTGCCTTTATTGTAAACCGATCCAAGAAAATATGGCAGGAAAGGGCAGCGAGTGCATGGAGGAGAGCAAAAAGAGAGCTGGTTACCAAAAAGAAAACAGAGAGAGGGTATAACAGAGAGAGGGTCAGTGAAACTAGAAGAGAAGGCAGCGCCCTAATTGCATGGCCCGCAGTGTGAACCGATACTCTTTGAAGCATATGAACATGAATGAAAGGGATGCAAGGAACCAGACAAGCGAGATGTATGAAACAAGCACAAGGCAAAAATTAACATGGTACGTGCGAGATTAATGTGTTTGAGATATTCATCATGCACTCTCACTCCTCCTCAAGTGGAGTAAAAACTTTTCATTGAGACGTGATGCAGGCAGATATGACAGTTTTAAATAAATGGCTACGGTAGCACCATCATATGATTTAACAATCCATAGTTATTGATATTTTAGCTAATTGCAATGTCTTTCTTGTTTATAGTCTTGGTTTGTTTAACACATAGAGAAAATCAAAACTTAGTTGGCATGTTCTAAAACATGTAAAAGACCAATATATTTCAAAAGTTACCAAAACATGATACCTCCATTTTGGCCAATTGAAATATATATATATATATATATATATATATATTATTTATTTTTTATTTTTTTTGATGCGTACAGCTTCAAGCTCATCAAAATCTGGTATCTCAAAATATTAGATTATTTCATCAGATCAATCAAAAAGGATTTGCGATACAGAAATATCCAACTTCTGAAGAATAAGTTAATTTACGAATAGCACAAATTACTGCATCAATGCAGCAAGGCATGTTCATAAAGCTTGTCAGCAAACAGAAACATGAAGGGCTCGAAACATTCCTGGTAGACGGTTATTTTGACTTTGGAATTGATAAAACACAGTAGCCCAACACCAGCAGATGACATGGCACCCCAAACCACATGGGACCACTGAGGAATTTTCCAGTTCTTTGTCTCCTTATATCAGGTAAAATACTATGGATTCAGGAGTGGCTTGATACTAGGAATGTAACATTTGGAGCCCTTTTCTTGAAGACATTTGTGCATGGTGGCTCTTGATGTCTTCACTCCAGCCTCACTCCTTCCATGTGAAGCTCTTCCAAGTTCTTGATTCAGTTTTGCTTGAATTTTTCTTAAAGCTGCAATCCTTGTTGCTTGTGTACCTTTTTCTACCACACTTTACTGTTCCAGGCAATATTCTATAGATACGCTTCAATACACCACTCTGTAAACAGCCATCCTTTTCAGCGATGACCTTCTGTGGCTTATCCTCCTTGTGGAGAGAGAGAGGAGAGAGAGAATTGGAACAAAGAAAGTTTAATTATAAAGAATTGTTGAAAATCATGCAGTTTAAAATGTTTGATCAGGTTCTAACCAAAAATCAATTTCACTTCTGTAGCCGTTATTGGATAATTGGATAATAAAACCAGTGAAGATATAGCGATTGCAACAGCTTTCCACACACGCAACCAATACATTTAATGTCTCTTGTGCAGAAAATAAATCATGCACCTCTCAAGCATTATTAGCAATATCTTTTTGTTAATTTTCTTTCATAAATGTTATTAGGATGTGCATCAGATTGTTCATACATGTTGCAAAACCAGTGCTAGTTGAAAGCTTCCAAAAGATATATATATATATTTTTTGTTTTGTTTTTTGTTATTCCTGTATGCCTGTCATGGAAGTGTTGATATTTGATGCATTACCTCATCCTTAAGTTCTACTAGACATAATATTGTTCTTAATGTCTTGAACAAGGCCTGTTATCATAGATAATTATGTTAGAATAGTAACTAACATTAATTTAAAATCTAGGAGATCTGATATGTGACAATACATAAATTTTAACAATAAAAACCTTTTGTATAAAAGAATGAAATGAAAAAAAAAAATACTCTTTGGTCTACAGTGTTGCAATTGTTTTTATTCTCTCTATTCACTTAATTATGAACAAATTTCCTACCACATTAACCTCAATTATCATGTTTCAGACCACTCATGCAACTAATTTGCAATCGTTTATGTACTAATCATAGAGTGTGGCTTGTGAATTCAGAGTTTTTGTGACTAAGAAGTAATCCCCCTTACAGCTAGGTTAGCTTTATTTTAAGGTTTGATAGTCTATTTGCCACTGGTGTAAACAATATAATGGCGCAACTGTGATTTAAGCATGAATCACCTTCACAAGGTCCAAAGTCACAAGGAATTGTGTGTAGAGAATATGAGCAGTTAGTGTAATGATTGCGCAATGATTTTAAAAAATAATAAAAACAGATCAAGAACTTTATATTGTATTTGCAAATATAAATCTTTAATCCAAAATGCTTGGTTCCTTCAGAAACTCTGGGAAAGCTCCCACACAGGTGCTTCTCACAAAACAGAACTTCCATCTTATTTCATCATCCATTCGTCTCTCCACCCATTTGTTAGATTGTGTTGCATAACACTCAGTGTCCATCTGTGAATTTCAACACATCACATACCGATACATGCAAGTACGTTGTGACGATCCCAATGGACTACAGGAGTATGAAATCCTGGACCCGATTCTGTCAAACCAGTGTCAATTTTTTACCCAAGTACATCAAAACTTAAAGCATACATGATAAGTGGAAAAGATAAATAAAAAAGACAGACCTTTTCTCACCTCAAGCCAAACACAAATGACTAGCATTATATTTTATTTCTTATTTATTGATTGATTGATTGATTGATTGATTTTTCCTTGTTCTAGTAACAAAAGCTGTATGTTATTACTACTCAACACTGTCCAAAGTCATACGAAATGCTTCCGACATATTAAAAATGGAATGCCTGCTGACTTTAACAACAAAGGCTAATTCGTGTACTTTGTCCGGCATATACTCTAAAACACCAATATTTTGTTTGACCGCATTTAGCTGTAATGTCACACAATGTGCTGGCCAATTTATGTGTGAGAATGAGTCCTCATCCTCCCATAACCACTCATTCACATTTTAAACCTGATGTTTCTTGCTGTTGCTGTACTGAGTAAACCCCATACCAGCAAGGAAGAAAAACAGGGATAACCTGGTCATTCAGTACATTCAGGTAGTCAGCTGACTTCATTTTATTGCCATATCATATTGCTGAGTCTAGACCTGACCAATTGAAACAATCGATGACTTACCCAAACTTACTTACCCTGATGCACCCATTGTTCTGGAATATGGTCAATCTGGATTCATCAGACCACATGGCTTTTTCCATTACTTCAAAGTACAATCTTTATGCAGCCTAGCACTGAAGTTTTTTTCTTATTAGTCTGACTATGAAGTGGTTTTCTTATGGACACACAGCTGTTTAGTCCCAATCCCGTGAGTTCTTTTTAAATTGTGTGTGGATGAATGCTTTTAAATTCACTATTAAACATAGCTGTGATTTCTGGCTTGTACATTTTATGATCCAAATTTACCAAAAGTTTAAGTGATCCATCCAGGATTCTTTTTCTGATCACATTTCTTCCATGAAGTTGACATATTAACACTATCCTTCCATGTTTTATTAATGTTTTGAATACTTCGTAACCCAATTCCAATATTTTTTCTTTGTGTGACACAGGCCAATAATTTGACACGTATGGAAGCGGGACTCTTTTTTACACAGACAGTATATACTGCATATACTTCATATATGCTTTAAAGCGTGTGAACATGTCTTCTGAAGTTAATCTATTCTTGAGTTAAACATTTTCCAGGATAAGGTTGTGTTGTATACAAGATTATGGTTTATTAGAGGGAAAACTGATTCTTCATAGGTTAACGACATTGTTTATTCTTGATGGTGTTGCATACCTTCTAATCCTTAACGCAGTGTTTTAATATCCAGTGACTATTTGCTATGCTTCAGTTAAAAGTTAAACTTGAATAAGACAACAAGAATAATTGGGCTTTATTAGTAAAAACGTAAAAAGGCAAACTGGGAGAGGGATGGAAAACATGTTCTTATCTAGAATACAGACCAATAAAAAAGTTAATCCACACACTATTTGGAGGATCACCTAAAGCACGCTCTAAATATAGATCCGAGATACAGTGGATAAGACTTGATGGATGCTTTCGCTCATAACAATACTTCCACTACAATTTTGTTACTAATTTTTCCACAAGAACATCAAGGCAAAAGAATTCTTAGTTATACAACCATAACAAGAAGAAGAAAAAAAAAAACACTATATTACAGCTTTAATTCGTCACAAGTAGACAGTGCGAGGAAAAAGCAAAATGAAATATTTAACACTTTTTCCTCAGCTCCACAGCATCTGTGCTGAGGTGAGAACTGAGGCTCCAAACTGGTTTATGTAAAAGCCTGCAGCAACCTAGTGAACAGAAGAGAGAGAGAGAGAGAGAGAGAGAGAGAGAGAGAGAGAACAAACAGAAGCAAAATGTTGAACGTTCCCACTTTGCAACAGCAGTCTTATCTGTTTAGCAGCTCCCATCCTATTTGTGACCTCCTCACTCGCCAGGGTTCCACGCTGATTTGTGCACCGCTGGACCATCATCCCTTCAGTTAAATGCCAAGAAAATAACAGCAACAAATAAGGCAAAAGGAAACAACATATTGCAGTTTTGGAAAAAAAAAAATTTCCAGGCCTGAACAGGAACAGCCCCCAAGTTGTGGTTGGAAAGCAGCCTGTCCTGGAGCGTTCAAGTATCACTAATTTACATATGGAAAAATGGCAAAATGAGATAAACGGCAAGCAGGTTAGCTTGAAAAAAGATTCCATATGTCTGCCTATATTTCAAGACTAAACGCATACAATTTATTATTGATTTTTTTTCTACGATTCTACAATTTTACAATTTCTCAGCTTTAAATCATGTAGAATTACCCCATCCTAAAGTGCTGTTGTGGGTGTATGCTCATAGGCTGTTGTTAATTTATGCATTTAATGTAGGCGGTACATTTCTTTAGGTCATGTTCTTCCTTACCATATGTTACGTCCTGCTTGGATCTCTATGACATACATCGATCAGCCACACCATTAATACCATGGAACACATAAACTGTATAGCAGTAAACTGGTGACAGGATCGTAAGCATCCAAGGCTCATCTATGCTTGTGGGAAGCTAAAGTCACAAGAGAAAAGCCAATGTAGCACAAATTGCTGAAAAAAGTTGATGCTGACCATGATAGAAAGGTATCAGAACGCCCAGTGCATAACAGGCTGCTGCTTATCGGGCTTAGCAGGCAAAGAGTTCAAGGTTGTTGATTGGACCTTCAAATTCCCCAGATCTCAATCTTTGAATGCGCTGGACAACCAAGTCTGATTCATGCCAGTAGGTTGACCTCCTATACTAAATAACCTCTTGATGTAAAACAGTGTGAGTGTGTGCATAGTGTTGGCTTAACAAACTGGTATCCCATCTAATAGGCTCTGGATCCACCACCACCATTATCGGGATAAGCTGCTTACTGAAGAAAACATTGAAATAGAGGGAACCTTACAACAAAACAAAAGAAAAAAAATCTACAATATTCACAAGATTTGTTTCTGCTTACAAAACAGATGTGCTAAAAACAACACTTGCCATGTGCTGTTATTCTGCTTCTCATATTTAACACAAATGTCAAAACAAATATGGATTATTAAATATATAATTTGTGTTCTTTGGATCCAACATGCTAAAAATTCTATTCATACACGTTAATTCAACTGGCACTATATTAGGAACACCTGTACCCTTGCACATTCAAGAAATTAACTAAATAAGCCAATTTTGTTGCAGCAGAGAAGTGTACAGTATAAAATCACACAGATACAGATCACGAGCTTCAGTAAATGTCTGCATAAACCAACACAGTTGGGGGAAAACGCAATGATTTGTGGTGGTATTTCTAAACCATGTGAACTCCTGAGACTTCCAGACAAAACAATCTCCAAAGAGAAAAACCCCTAGTCAGCTGAAGTCTACAGCTTGAAATGCCTTGTTGATTAGAAAGGTCAAAACAGAATGGCAAGTTTTGTTTGTACTGACAAGAAGGCCAGAGGAACTCACATAATCACTAATTTCAACTGTGGTGAGCAGAAAACTATCTCAGGACACAAAGCAGAAGACCACATTGGGGTCTACTCCTGTGAGCCAAGTAGAGCAATCTGATGATGTTTTATGATGAGTACAGAACCACTAAAACTGCACAGCTGAACTGAGAGCAAGCACTAAAATTTCTGATAACATTTTAGTTGTTCATGTCTCACTCCTTCACATCTAGTATAGACTGGAGTCAAATTATGACAGTATTCCTCAGTGTGTTTCTGTATGTGCGTATGTAATTGAGAGATTTACCTGTGGTTGGGACGGTAACCATTTTTTATTACTTCTGCAATCATGTAGGCATTAAATCAGGTTTGCTGCTGCATCCTCCCTTCATCTCAGAACTATAAAATGGATTAATGAGACCTGCCCCATCTCAAAAATGTTTCTCTCTCACAAACACTTCTTCAGTTTCAACTTTTCCAAGTTAAATCTCCATCCTGAGTTATTTGCAAAAATACATGTATTTATAGAGTGTTCTGACCTAGCTCATTTGTTTTTAGCCATAAGTATACAATCACTGGCGATTTCATTAGGAATACCTTTCTATTACTGGGTTGGGTTCAGAACTGCCTTAATTCTTCGGGCATAGATTAAAAAAGATGCTGGAATCATTCCTAAGAGAATTTTGGTCCATATTGTCATTACAGCATCACGCTGTTGCAGATTTGTTAGTTGCACATCCATGATGCGAATCTACCATTCCACCACATCCCAAAGCTGCTCTATTGGATTGAGATGTGGTGACTGTGGAGGCCATTTGAGTACAGTCAACTCACTGACATGTTCAAGAAACCATTTTGAAATTATTTTAGCTTCATTGACATTTTGTGGACATAAAGGGATGAACACAGTCAGCAACAATACTTGGGTAGACTTTGGCACTTAAATTATGTTCAATTGGTACCAAGGGACCAAAAAGTCTGCCAAGAAAACATCCTCTACACCATTACACCAACACCACCAGCCAGGATGGATCCATGCTTTAATGATATTTACAACAAATCCAGACCATACCATCTGTATGTCGTAGCAGAAATCGAAACTCTGCGGGCCAGAAACGTTTTTCCACTCACGGTGTCCAATTTTGGTGAGCCCATGCAAATTGTAGGCTTAGTTTCATTAGCTGACAGGAGTGGTACCTAGTGTGGTCTTCTGCTGCTGTGTTCTTCTGCTTCAATGTTGTGCATTCAGAGATGTTCTTCAGCATACCTCAGTCGTAACAGAATATTATTTAAGTTACTGTTGCCTTTCTATCCAGTCTGGCCAATTCTTCTTAGACCTCCTTCATCAACAAGGCATTTTCACCCGGACACTTCTGCTGCCTGGATATTTAATCTTTTTCAAAAGAATAAAAGTATGGAAGTAAAACTGTACTGGTAAAATTACATTCTAAACAGCAATCCATTCCATGTTTAGGTATGATTGACTTTCTTATTTGACTTGAACTGCACACGAGTACATCGTTCCACATTTTCAAGTGGACGCAAGCATGGTACGCCAATCTGTGCCCGGCCACAGTACACAAATGTACTGGACTTTGAGGTCAAGTTTACTAGGATTCATCCATAGTCATTAGTGTGAATGCAATCTTAAACAGATGTTTTTGTTTGTTTCTTTGTTTGTTTTTTAAATATGGATAAAATCTGAACATGATTTCACAATAACAAACTCATAATGATTCACACAGCTGTGTTTTCATGAAATGAGTCAGGGGAACATTTCACCTTTGTTCATGCAAAACCCAACCACATTGAGGACCTTTGTTCAGTATTGTGCTAATGTTACCCTTCATACACACTAATACAATGTTTATTATAGGTAAAGGTAATAGTGAAGGCACTGCAATGTCTTTGGTCAGGAGGTTATCATTGGGTTACATTAATGGTAAATGATGTGTTCTTATAGGTGCCCTGCATGTGTTGGACTGAACTATATTCAAAACCAACGAGACTATGAAATGAACAGCATGTTTCGCTACAAAGGAGTGTTTGGATGTTTAATGGCTTTATTTTATGTACAGAAGCAAAGAGTTAAATAATAGCACAAAAGTCCCCATTTGATGGTAACAGCTTTGGTGTTTTGACAGTTGGAAACAGAATCCCATCACACCTCCTAGGCAGTACTGTGAGTGTGAGTGTGTGTGTGTGTGTGTGCGTGTGTGTGTGTGTGTGTGTGTGTGTGTGTGTAATGGTCAGTAGAGGACAGCATCATAAATCTGCCACTGAAAGCACTTAAGGCACAACTTCCCCCAAGTGGATACACACACATGGTCACACACACATCACACACACTCACAAAAAAAGAAAAAATCTGCACACATGCATGCACACACGTACATGCGTAAATATATACACTATTAAAGGTGAATCATGAAGCAAAGTGAGAACACCACAAATAAAATGTTCATGTAAACACTCAGCTGGTTTATTGGTTTCATATGTGTGTTATATTAATTGCCAATTTAATGCACAAGCAGGATTTATTGTCCTACATATGTGCACAAACTCAGCTTAAATTTGCCTGGTTTGTATTAGTATATCCGAGTCTCTGTGAAACCCCTCTTCCACATTCCAGTTTGATTCGGTACAGAAAGCACATTTTTAAAAATGATACTGTACAAATGTTTATTATAACTAAAACTATGCACTCCAAAACCACCAAGCTGCACGAAAGCAGACACACTTCCTGATTTTGCCAAGCGACGCCCCCCCTCTCTACATCTTCTAGACTACAGCATTTTGACAAACCACTTCAGTGCATTGTGGGATTTCAGAAGCGTATTGTGTGTTACAACTATATGTACACTTGCAAATTTTAACATTCTGACTCTGATCATTTTTATCCTAAATCCTGCATGATCACCAAACTTCAACCCAATTTATCATTGACTGAAGTGAGATGCGTATATGACTTACACAGTTTGCAGCTGTTTCAGACACACTGGCACATAAAACACATAACGTACAGACTATGAGGTTACTTGATTCAAACACTGGCCTGATGAACAACAGTGGAGCAAATCTTGATCATGAGCAAAATGATTCACTGATTCAAAGGGCACAGGTAGGTTTTAGCATAAACTCAGTTATAAATACCATAAGAATATTTGTAAAGAAAATAATCAGACGGAACTTATATTTGAAACTTGCATGACTGTAAATCCATACCTGCTATCCGTTATCATCCCTGTTGAATCTGGCTCCTCTCAAGGTTTCTTCCTATTGTCATCTCGGGGAGTTTTTCCTTTCCACTGTCACCCTCGGCTTGCTCAATAGGGACAATCTGATCGTTCTGATTTACAGTGGTGTACTGTTGGGTATATTATGTAGTGTATGTGCATGCTACATAGTATATAACAATTTTGTAGAGCATTAGAACCAGTTACCAACCAAGGCTTTGTGTGTTTTATTGTATTTTATTAATATAAACTACTGAAAGAAAGACAGAAAGAAAGAAAGAAAGAAAGAAAGAAAGAAAGAGACACATGGAAAAACAGAAGAAAAAAATGAAAGAGAGGCAGACAGCAATTCACATGAAAACATATCTTTTAACCAAGCCTTCCGCTCAGCCTGTCGAGGAAGAACAAGCCAGTGTCTCCGCCTGTCAGTGGATTGGGACGAGGCCTGTCTGTACCCGTCCCAGCCCCAACCCCTGCTGCACACCTGGGCCTCCGTTTCCCTTTGAGGTGGGTCCCAGACACGACCTAGCATGCCTCTGTGTGTGTGTGTGTGTGTGTGTGTGTGTGTGTCTGTCTGTCTGTGTGTGTGTGTGCGCGTGCGTGTGCATGCGTGTGTGTGTGTGTGTGTGTGTGCGTGTGCATGCGTGTGTGTGTGTGTGTGCGTGCGTGTGCATGCGTGTGTGTGTGTGTGTGTGTGTGGATAGAGAGAGACACACACATTGGGAGGTCTGAGTGAAAAGGGAGTTCCCCCATTCAGCTTTGACTGACACAAAGGTAAGTATAAACAGCAGAAACTGTACAGACATGATTTCATTCATACAAAAAAAAAAACCTAAGCAATGAGTAAACTAGTGTTTGTGTGTGTTTCCAGTCTGCAATCTGCATCGCAGCGTACACCGTTGCAGGGAGAATCCGTGGCATTGCTGTAGGACTGGAGAATAATTAGTGTAAGAATTAAAAAAGGAGCATCTGAGACTCAAGCTGGACCTCTAGTGTTCCTCACAAAAACAGGGCGAAAGTTTCTCCCTCTCTGCAGGCCCCTCCTGGTGGGAGTGGTAACATCCCCCTCCTCGTGTCACACGTCAAAGAAGAGACTGAGCTCCCCCTGCATTCATCTGAGGCTAACAGCTTAACCACCCGCTCTCTCTCTCTCTCTCTCTCGCTCTCTCAAACACAAATACATACATACTCAAACATTTGAGCTAGACAGATAGATAGATAGATAGATAGATAGATAGATAGATAGATAGATAGATAGATAGATAGAAACACACACACCGTTGTGGCCAAAAATATTAATACAACATATGCCACCAAGGTGATTTCACTAAGAACTGCACGAATTAAATGAAAAAGTGGCTATGTGACAATGGGTCATCTCCAGACCTTTGGGAACGGTACACACAGTCAATCGTTCACAAACACCACTTGCACATTACAGGAACTCGGCTGAGAGTTATTGCAACATCCTCTGTACAGTCCTGACCTCATTCAAAGCCATTTCTGCATGTTTAAAAACATTCAAGGAGTTCCTAGGATGCCAGTGTTTTAAACATGAACCAGGCATTCCCACCATTTTCTACCTTGAAGGTATCCAAGCACTAGGGATAAGTGTATAAAGGTAGTTTTTACTCTTATAACTAACTGTGTTCTGTTATTCTGCACAATCAAGTCATAACATTATGACCACCCATGTAATATTGAGTAGGTCCCACCTTCTGCAACCAAAATAGTGATGCACTGTGTTTTGACACCCTTCTATCAGAACCAGCATTAAACTTTTAACCAATTTGAGCTACACTAGCTCTTCTACTGAACCAGCGGATCGGCCATCACTCACCACCTGCATCAGTGAGCCTTGGCTGCCCATGACCCTGTCACCGGGTCAAAAGTTTTTCTTCACTGGTCAACTTTTGGCATGCCCTGATCACTGCAGAACAGGAACATCCCACAAGAGCTGCAGTTTTGGAGTTGCTCTGTCTCAGTCATCAAGCCATCACAATTTGTCCCTTATAAAAGTGGCTACAGTATGGAAATAGGTGGAATATATTAGGCAGCAATTTATTTTCAATTTATTAGCAAACTTATTTTCCTGAAGTTGATGTGTTGGAAGCAGAATTTTTTTTTTGATAATGCTGAATGCTGTGTGGTTGGAACAGACGAGAGGGGAAATGAGGTTGCTGCTGAGGTTGTTACATAAAGAACCATTTTTTAAATTGTATCTTTAGGCATGTTGCAGCCTGTCGCAATAAAAAAAATTCCCTATTTCTTTCATTTATTTTATATAATTACATTTTATTTTATATGAAGAAATAAGGTATAAAACATCTCTCATACACTCATATGCAGAGGTACAATAAAAACCCAAATGCAGAAACTCACTAAACACCCAACACAGAACTCTATGTCTCTCTCACACACACTCTCACAAAAACTAACGGAAATTTATGGTTGTACCTACAATCTCACTCCCACTTATATTCAGTATCACATACTGAAAATAAATCTAACTTCATCTGTAGTTGCTTTCTATTACAAAAACACCAACGTACAAAAGGTTCATGGAGGCACTTTACACATTAAAAAAATTTAAATAATTATAGTTATTTAGCAAGCAAATTGTTCCTCAGTGTGCGAATGAAATGCGTGACTTTTTCTTACACTACTAATGAACTTCTACAGTCGTTATCAAGGCAGGAACTGAACTAAAACAGCGTCTAACCTCCTCGAAACAGCACAGATGTCAAGCACAAAAGAAAGGAGGTGTGTGAGCTAAGTGCGATTGTGTTTACACCTACAAAAAATCTGGCTAACACTTTGCCATATCATAATGGAGAAACTGGGTTTTGGAGTGATCAGGGTCGGGTTTCCTCAAAGGCTTCACAAAAGTTCAGAACATTTTTACCTGCGATGGAGTGTGTGTGAGAGAGAGAGAGAGAGAGAGAGAGAGAGAGATCAATGTTCAATGCGATGATCACTCTTCCCTCTAATATTAATATTAGTGACATGATGCTTTTGTGAATTTTTTTGTGTGTGTGTGAAACTCGAGCCTGAGAAGTAAAAGAAATGGTCAGAAATGGTCATCCTCCTTATTAAACTCGACCTGCAGTCATACACACTGTTTAATGGCAGAAATCACAGATGTACAGTATGTACTGTAATTACACACATGTGCTCACAGGAAGGTTAGATGGTATTAGACAGCTGTTTTTTCGGGCCCAAACACTATAGGACCATCTTGTTTTCCTAAGTATTATTTTGGTTTATTTCCACCCTTTTGGACATTTTGGGGGACTTAACATGCTCAAAAACTCATGAAAATTGGCAGACAGGTTGGAATTCGGATGCCTGAGAGTTACGCCCGTGGCCCTCAGGGGCCCACACAAGAGATTTTGCTGCATAGCCCGTACACACTTTCACGTAGGCACACAAAACTCGGTACACATTTAGAGCTCATTGGGCCGAACAACTTTCGTCCTGGGCTCAACTCATCATGAGGCCGGTTATATTGGAGGACGTTCGCAAAAACGCTCGAGATGGATTTTGATATACTCCTCCTAGGGAAAACACGCCCACAATTATTCTGCAGAAACACACACATACATTACACACACACACACACACACATACCCACATCACACACATACTAACACACACACCACACACAAACATGCACAAACACATTTACTCGTCACACACAGACTGACACATCCACACATCTCTCTCTCACACACACACACACACACACACTAACACACTCAACAAATATTTAGGGCCCAGACTGACATCAGCCTTGTATAGTGTTTGATATGTGCAAGTTGTGTAGTGCCCCCAGGGTGGCGATGGCACAGGGTGCTTGGGCCTGTCATTGTTGCTTGCAACTATATATATTGTTGTTGGTGTTGTTGTTGATGTTGTTGTTTTTCAGGGGTTTAACCACATCAGCTCATTTCTACTAGATATCCTAGTGATATCTTCAACTTAGATTCATGGAAACTAAACATGGCTCACCTTCTTGTTCTCTTGAACTGACTTCTTTACCAGTTTGTTGATGCATTTCCTTCTGAAGCAATAAGTCAAACTGACATCAGGTTGAAGTGCTCGAATGACTTATATGACAGCCACCAGTGCTGGAGATACGCCACGCCCCTGCCGGATCTCCCCAACCCTGACAGCAGCTTAGAAAGCTAGATAAATATGAAGAACAGCAAAGTGCAGAGAGATCCTTTGATTGAGGAAGATTGAGGAAGAGGCAAAAATGTATCACTCTGTATCAGAATTCCAGCATCAAGTGAAACAAGTATTGGAAATGTGCAACACAGACCTTGTGCAACATCCTCCATTTTTTCAAAAGATTTAATCTTTCATTTATTTATTTATTTTATTAAGCATTGGATGCAGGAAGACACACCGACAAAAACACACTGGCAAACCTGTGTACTGCTAAAAGGCTGCTACTCTAGAACAAGCCAGATCTCCAGGGGCAGAACATTTACGGTTCTAAAGAACATTAATTTGGACAAATCATGAGGATTTGCACAAATAAGAACTCAAAATGAAACTGCTTTTCTCAAAAGTGCCACTCTAAAATTATACCACATATCTATATATACAGTATATAAAACTATTGATATATAAAATATTGCTGCAGTTTTGTTATTGGGGACACTTCAGATTATCTCCAGTGCCCCCTCAAATCCGTGTGTTAGACAGCTCACTGTCTGTCTTTATGTAGATTGTGGTGCTAGCAATAAAATGCAAACACGTTGCATTAGCGCACAGGGTGATGAAAGAGATGCAGACAAACCTTGAAGGAGACACTGACAAGGTTTATTTAATGATGATTTTTTTTTGCACAGATTAACATGTTTCCATTGTAATACAATCAAAGTAGGAAATAAAATAAATAAATAAAAGGTTTTGATAATATTCAACATGAGTATCTGAGCATATTTACTCTAAACCCTTGTTGACCTACAGTATAGTGTGCGCTCTGGTTGTGGAGGTTACAGTGGGTTATACGTCTCATCCAGGTGCTCGGTCACAAAGTTAATCATGGTTTATATTACTATAATTTGAGCTATTTTGAGCTGCTGATATTTCTCAATGATTGCCTTTTTCCCCCTATGCCTTTAAATTCATATACGCCCACACACACACATGCGCGTACGCACACACGCGCACACACACAAATTATCATTAATTCCGCACATTTATGCAGAGCGAAATGAGAAAAATGTTCAAATGAAAAGGCTCTTGGCGCCTCTTTTGACCGGCACTGAGGGTTTCATTCTATTTGTTTAAAAAAGGGCCTATTAATGAAACACTACCATAAATGAAGGCTTTATTAAACGAGTGTGTGTCGTTTGCGCAGCATGCTTTCCCTTTGCCCTTTGTGTAGTCTGATCTATTCATGTTACAACACACAACTCCAATAAGAATAATAAGAATAATAATAAGGATGTGTGTCAAAGTGTGTGTGTGTGAGTGGATCTCCCCAACCCATTCACGTGTGTATGTACGTGAAAGCAACAGCACTCAAGTGCTCCTGGGATTAACAATTAATATGATAAATGGTTAATTGAATTGCAGGGCCAACAAGGTACAATAGGTGTAGCATAACAAAGTACCTAATCCTGGAAGTGTGCACTCTATAAAGTGTATAATGTTTATTTTTTGAGTCCAGAACATAGTGGCCTAATAACTGACCACTGTATGTACAATCCGCTCATCTTTTTGAAAGTGCAGCCCAGGGGAACGACAAGTCTATGACTTTATTAGTAACTATTCTCAAATTACTACCTAGCTCGGTCATGAGCGCAGAATGGTTTAAATTAAAGCCCAACAACTTAAAAATAAATAAATAAATTAATAAAAATAAATTAATTTAAAAAATTATATATATATATATATATATATATATATATATTCTTAAAATTGTGTTTATTAAGGTTAAATCTCAATAGCTGGAATAATTTATATCCTTAATATTAGAATAGCAGGTTTAAGCAGGAGTGCATTACAGAAGAGTTTTAAAACCTCACAAAGAAAGTGAGTACAAAACTCGCTCACTAACCTCAAATGCTGTTCTATGAATCCGCTAAGAGAACATGATGGTTATTTTTTAATAAGATGTAGTCACAAATGAATATATCGATGCCCAGAGTGAAACTTCTACTGGCTTTCATATATTAAATTGTGGCCACAAGGCAACTGGTTTATTTTTAAAAAAGAGTAAGAAAAATCATAGAATTAGATATCATTTGACCAAAGCATGGAGATGACTGATATTACTGCCATTTACACTTTGAATGATGGAATGATGTATAAAGACATACTGGAGTCACTGGTGCGAACCCAGAATAATGTTGCTTGCTTGTTCATGACATGGATATACTGTACCATTAGCACATCTCACCTTAAGCCTACTATCACAGTGAGTATTTTTTTCACAGTAAATAATTAATTGGATGCCATGAATTTAAAATGACTCCAAAATTAAAAGGAGTCACGTTAAGTTTGAAATAGTCACGTCACATGAGAAATTTTAAGATGGTAGTCTGATGGTACCTGTACCATTTTATTTTTTACAGCACCATGATACTTGATTTACTTACATGTACCTCACTATGGTACATGGTTCTACCATGAATAATAGTATGGTACTATGGTACATGCACCATGATACTGCCAAAATTTATTATAGATATTTAGTTATTTATAGATACAATTTTACTTGCTTTGTAACCGTCCAAAAGAAAATATATAATACTTTGGTGAATAACATGGCACTTATTGGGCATGAGAGTTGTTTAGCACATATCTAATATGGTCCAGTATGCCTGTACTATACCATACCAGTAGTATGTACTAACATATCTAATATGATCCAGTATGTCAGTACTATAGCATACCAGTAGTATGTACTAA
>JAQQZS010000017.1:10946206-10959144 GCA_030068045.1 Platyallabes tihoni | reverse complement strand
TATATATTTTTTTTATTTTTTTTTTTTTTTTTTATTAATTTTTTTTTTTCCCCCTCTCTCTCTACCCAGAATACAACTTCCCAGAAGTGATGCTGGGATTTCCCCAGGAAAGAGGAACTCGTGTCCAACTGCTAGTAAACATGCCACACAGACATACGAGATCAGATTACGGGGAAAGAACTGAGAACAGAAACATCATGAGACTTTTTGTATAATATACAGTAATGTGCTTGTGTAAAGCAAGATGTTTATAAATGCTGTAAAGATGAAAAGGTAAACCACAGAATATGACAATATAAAATATGTCAGAGTTTAAACTGATACAGGTTTACAACCACCGCATGATGTCTATATTCAAATCAAAGAAACAAAACAACAACAAAAAAAAAAAAAAAGAAGAAGAAACTTACTTCAGCCTTGTACATTCGTATAAGGCCCTGGTTGACTTTGGACCAGGAGGCAACGGCACTGATGTTCCAAAGCTGGTTTGAGTGCTCAGCAAAGGGTCCCGTTTTCATCTGGAGAAAACAACAAAGGGAAAGAGATCGATGCATTAAAACACACCAGGACACACAAATAATCAATCTTTACCACTGTGGTGAGCAGAAAAGCATTTGAAAATGTGAAACATAACTAGGTTGGATGGACTACATGAGCAGAAAAACACATCAGGGTTCAGTCCTCTCAGCTTATTAACATAAATTTGTGGCATCACTGTGGACAAATGAGTTCTTAACACCATTATGATAGCGGCTGCTTGTAAACATGTGAAGAAAAATGATTCATCACTAATAATGTAGGCCTGTTAATATTCTATGAATCCCATAAATTTAATTTTTTTCTCTTGCATGTACTATGACTGTAAAATTCCTTTTACTTAAAAATTACAAGTTGGCTGAAGATTTATAAAGCCAAGGTTTGAATTCCTGCTCTAGTGCAGGATGTCGGGTGGATTTGGCTGGACATTTATATTATGATGATGATGATATCAGCACATTTTTCTATTCCTGGTTTTAGATATTAAAATAGTTCTTTTCTCACAGTCACACACTCACATTTCTCATTCTCATAGCTAGGAAGTCTAAAAAATTGCACAATCAGGATGGGTTTTAAACCCTGTGGAAAAATAAGGGGGAAAAAATCATATAAAAATAATGATGCAACACACTTATTATGGGTAAAATAAGCACACATGATATACATGACCTTTAGTCACCCGTATGACTCAGAAAAAATATATAAAAAAAAAAAAAAAAGAGGGAAGGAAAAAAAAAAAGATAGACTGAGGGGGGGAAAAAGTAAAAACAGAAGGAATGTGTAGTCATTACTGCTAATGAAAGCCCTGCCATGTAGGTACGGTACTTATACCACTTTCACATTGAAAACGAGAACTGGCCCAAACAAGAACCAAATGAACTCAGGATTCTAGTAATTTTCTATCAACATAACAGACAACTGGAACGATCGTAATGTTGTCAGTATCAGCGACCTTACAGAAACCTGTGCAACAACGTCAATCAGGCCCCTTACTCCTTTTGTCCCACCCTCCTGGTTTTACACCACCATCTGTCTCACTGACCGCTGGCTGCCCTGACGCAGTCACCACCGAGGGGGAGTCACCCATTGACCCGCTCTGATTTATTTGCTGGTAAAACATATATAGAGGTGGGCTTTTTTTCTTGGTCAATTTCACAGCTCAAATAGCTGGATCTCCATTGTGTTTGTGCCCTCAACAAAACCTAATCTTGGAATCTTTAAGACAGCAGACTATGTTATCTCTCCGATGTCTTCTGGGTGTAAATTCAACCAGATGAAGCACAGAAACAAAATCGAATGTAATCTGAAATAAACAAAAACTCATTTAAAGCATCATCAAGCACACCACTCTTATCTGACTAATAAAGTCTATACATTGCACAGATTGGTATGGTATGTTGATAATAATCATACAGTACTGTTCCAAAATCTTCAGCCACTCCACATTTCTTCACATTTTGTTTCTAAAGAGCCAGACTTTTTTGTGTGCGCGTGCACCCTTCAGTGGATCTAATTTTCAGAGGAATGGTTTTTTTTGTTAAACCACACAGTGATCTATGGATGATTCAAGCATTAAAAAAAAAACTAATTTAAATCTGGCATAAGAGATGAACCAGTGAGAAACAGGTGCAGATGACAGATGATCAGGCCGGTGATTAGTATACAGCTGATGCTGAGTGGTTGAAACAAATGAGAGGGGAGATGAGGTTGCTGCTGAGGTTGTTACATAAACCCCCAATTTTTTAAAATTGCATCTTTAGATGCTTTTTAGCCTGTCACTGTAAAACATTTGTTCCCATTTCTTAAATTTAATCCACATCATTTAATTTTATTAAAAATTAAGAAATGAGGGGCGGCTCAAGGCTGTAAATATAAATATGTGTATGTATAATAGAAATGCTCTGACATGAAGCCCGGATGAATGCCATCCTAAGCGGGATTGAAAATGCTTGAAGTGCACAATAATTAAAGATAATAGCTCCTACTTTTCTTTCTTTTAGTGCTTAATTTTGAGTCAGAAATACAACTATTTTTTAATTACGTTTTAGTGACTGAAATCGTTCAAGTTTAAAACAGAGCATATGACCTGAAAATGCACCATTTGCTTCAGTTTGTGTGCTACCTAAAACCGTACACAAGCTTTTGTGATAGGTCCAGCACTGATTGGATACAGCATGCTCTTTTGAATGATCCAGCTTCTATTGTGCGGGTGTTCAGTGTTCCCTGTACAATGTTGATGGCAAATCTTCATTTCGGCTCACATTTCCTTTTATTACACCTTTTCGTTTTGAGTTTACCGAGTGTATCTTCACACATGTTGCTGCGTTCTTGGTTTTGTTTTTGTTTGTAGTGTATAAATATCCATGTGATGCTGGACCACAGTCTTGACCCCACCCCGAGTACTGATACTTCCTCACGATACCGACCAAGAGCACAGATTATAAACCAAACAGCTGATCTAATTGAAATAGGCCAAATAATTGGTGCAGTTGTATGGTGAATGGGACTGACAGTAAAAACAATAGTGCTATGATGATTTGTATTTGGTAATTCGAGCTGTAACGCGAGTATGACGAGAGCGCCGGTGCAAATAGTAATATTAGTTGTAGCTGGAGGCCAGCGGTGGAGAAGGGCTGGTGTAGGGCTTCCGTGCCCTAAGGAAAGACGAGCTCATGAATGGGAGTGCTGTGTGGCTTTACAGAACACACACACACACACACACACACAAAATCTTTCCCAGACTGCTCTACCAAGCTGGACTTTCCAGTGGGGCCCTACAGAGCTGGAGGGAAAGGAGGAGGAGGAGGGGCTCAGGGCCACAGTGATTCACAGCAGCATGTGGGGAAGGAAATGACTCATGTGAGCCGAGTGCTCCACACATAACCTCCCTGAGAGACAGAGAGATGGAGGGAGAGGGAGAGAGACCGAGACTCTTACTGTGTATGTGTGTGCGTGTTATACGAGCATGTGTGAGTAACATGCGCGTCACGTGTGTGTTAGGGAACGCTGCCAAGATTCTCAGTCTCTTAAGACTACAGAGAACGATGTGCCCAAACATGCACTTACAGAACACAGAGAGAGATAGCGAGTATGTGTGTGTGTGTGTGTGAGAGAGAGAGAGAGAGAAAGAGAGAGAGAGAGAGAGCGAGAGAGAGAGTATTATATTGTGCTGTAAATTCAGTCTGGACTAAACCACTCCCTGGCCCCCCACACCCTCTCCTTTCTGCATTCTGGGAAGTTGAGTCATTCTGTAACCACAGCTGCAGCTCTTTCTTTCACACACACACACACACACACACACACACACACACACAGAGTTAAATGAACACACATGCACACACGGTCACTCCATTAAAGGAATAATTCAGCAAAAGGAAAAAAAATATATTCTGAACAAATGAACCAAGATAACCGGGATATCCCCCACTACAGCTTAAAAAAAAAAATAATAAAATAGCTCACTTATTATTTTTTCAGGACACGGCGTGGTGTACTCTAGCCTACAAACATGAACGTTCCAGAATCACACAGTCACACAGTTAAACACAGTCAACTGAGACAACATGTAGAAGCTGTTAACAGGTTACTGATGACGGCAGGTCGACTCGATCAGTAAGGCTGATAAAGCGAGTAAATGCTCCCGCCTGGTCAGAAAACGTCTTGCTGAGCCTCAATTCTTCTGCCTTTCTCAGTACATTCTTGGAAAAAACTCCCTCATCATGTTGAATCCCATAATTCCCTCTAAACTCTTTCCTCCTCCCATTAACCCCCCTCCCTGTGTGCTCTTGGTGTTTTATTTACAGAAAGCTCTTACATCACATGACACACACACACACCTCATTGATGAATTTGATGCACTCCAGAAACATGTAGTCCTGATGGTGCTCGTTCACCACCTTCTCTTCCACAAAATGCCGCGGCTCCAGAGTCGGATGATCTGCAATGGAGGCAGAACGCACACTTCAGTGCACTTCCTCAGTCTCACCACCAGATGGTGACCTTGCACTACTAAAGACTTGCCAGATGATATACCTAATATAGTTAGAGAATAGATTGAAAGAATGTTGGAGTATCGCTTACTACAGTCATTATATAAACCCAGGGTAACTGGCATTACATTTAAACTCCTCTACAAGTTACCAGATTACTGAAGAGGAGCTCAGCTAGATCTAACCATGACAGTTGATTAAAACCGCACTTTATAAATGCTTAGCTATTTCACCATGTTACATTGTGTTAGAAATATCCAAGGTCCACTACAGTATCCTCTATTCAGTATTACTTACTCACTCATCGTCTATAACCGTGTAATCCTGTACACAGGGTCACGGGGGCCTGGAGCCTATCCCAGGAGACTTAGGGCACGAGACAGGGTGCACCTGGATAGGGTGCCTAACCATCACAGGGCGCATACACAGACACACTGTTTCACACACTACGGGCAATTTGGGAACGCCAAGTAGCCTAATCTGCAGGTCTTTGGACTGTGGGAGGAAACTGGAGTACCCGGAGGAAACCCACCAAGCACGGGAGAACATGCAAACTCCATGAACACAGAGTCGGGAATCGAACCTGGTTGGGAATCAACCCCCACTAAGCCAACATTCCCTACTTACTATTATTAGTATGAAAACTATTAGAACCTCTTGGACACGTATTGGTCTGAGGGTAAATAATAGCTTCCTCAATGCCAGAGGTTTACCTCAGAGAAAGCAGGCGGATATTTTTTTTTTTTAACTCTTCCATACAAATGCATTGACAGAAACAGTGCGTACTAACAAAGAGCCACACACCTAACAGTACTTGCAAATTCCTAATTTTACCATACAATGCGCTTTCGTTTAAAACGTGTTTGTTTAAAAGAACACTGTTACTAGGCAACTGGACCTGTGATTCTGAGCTAACGATTACGACAAATGGTCCGTTAAGGCACAGATAACTTTAAGGCCGATGATGAAGACACTGAGCAGGTGACATTCTGCTGCTATAGACACCCACAGTGGACATGTTAAAAATGGCAGTGTAGAGATCAGCAGTTACCTATGAGCTGTGAACTGCCCCATAGGAAGGGCAGAAACTGAAAGTCGTCGAGCCCCCACACACCCTGACTCCCTGCCGGCTCCATGCGGTACGTCTTCTGCAGCTTTCGCATCACATGCAGATACCTGCACCGATCAAAGCCCACAGGTTGAGATGTTACAACAGAAGACTTTGGCATAAAAATAAAAGTAACATTAAACTGTAAGTGGTCTGGTGAGGATGTTTTCTTTCGGGACAGATTTTTGAAGACAATATGAGAGGATGCTGCTAACCTGTCAAAGACTTTGAAAATGATGGCCAGTTGGTCCGCCACTCGCAGGGCTCCTATTTTGCAAAGGCAGCAGAGGAATGCTACAAAGGCAGCTTCGTGACCTGCAAGCACGCAAACACACACACCCTTTAGCATAAACAGCAGCCAAAAGGTCCCATTTTTATATAATATACAAAGAGCCTGAAGACACTAAAGACAACATGGAATTATTGATGGATCTGATTTTATGTCTTACATTTAACCACAGAGGTGCTGTGAGGCTCTACGAGTTTCCTACTTCAACATTGCCCTCTAGTGGTGGTCTTTATGACGCAGGTTGACATATCCAGTTTGTCCAATTATCATCCGATTATGATTTAAGTATTAAACGTTTAAGAAACCACTGCTCAGTCAATACATTGTAAAGGATATTTCACACACATTTTAATATTACACATGTTACATTCACACCTGTGCCATAATCAATCCTTGTAGAGTTGCCTACAGCTTCCTTCAGGTATACAGCAATCTCCGGAGCGGCAGCACCAAGCTCATCAGGAAGAACAGCAGACACCAGAGCCTCAGCATCCTACACAAACACACACACACTAAAATACACTGCATATCTATCAGTACGATTTCACAACAAATATAGAGACCACCAAGTGTTTCTACTAGACAGTGTTATAGGACAGTGCTGCAACAAATTTGTGATCATACACTACCACTCAAAGACATCACCACCTAAAAACAGCACTTTCTTTCCAGATTTTTATTTCTTTGTAGATTGTAAAATAATGCTGAAGGCATGCAAATTATGCAGTAATCTCCTTTGAGATGCATCTTCCACTTATGCACTGTAAAGCCTCCATAACAACTCTAATCCAAGGTGCAGTTAATTGGTGCTTTTCGAGGCAGGTAACTCTAAATAAACTGCTCCTCTGCAGTAGAGGTAGGTTTTGGTCTTGCTTTCCTGGGATGGTCTTCATGAGAGCCAGTTTCATTATGGTGCTGGTGCGTTTTGCAAATGCACTTGACAATACCGTTCTTGTCTAACTATTCAAGAACAGCTGACCTTTGTGTCTTAGAATAACACCTGGTGGTGGTGCTGATACTTCACTACCTAATGCCATATGTGTTATTTTACAGATGAGAAAAAATCCAGTATTTTTCAGTGTAGAAAATAAAGAAAAAATTGCATCCAAACTTTTGACTGTTACTGTACATTTAGTACCCCCCCCCCACCTCAAATTTAATTGAGTAAAATAAATAGAATTGCTTTGGATTTACTGAACAGCAATATCAAAGACTTTGATCAAGTAGAACGAAAAAGCTGGAAATACTGTTTAATCAAGTCACAAACAAAACTTAAATCAGACCCTACATGTTAGGGACGGGAAATCACCAGGAGCCACAGATACAACATTATCACTGTAACTATTTGCTGATTTTTTCAGAGCATTTTCGGCATACAAGCGAACGGACCGAGCAGAACCAAATGTCAGATAAGTTGAGCATATGTCTACGAGCCTTTTAAAACTTGTTTGCATCAATGGAAAGCCAAGTTTTTTTTGTATTTTGTGCAAGATTAAGTGAAGACATAGCCCCATAGGACCCAGAAATGTTAGCATAAACAGTAGGAAAAAAAAAAAGGGAGCCACTTTCAGCTTTGTTTTTAAAGCAGCCAGTGCCGAGAGGAATCATAGATTAAGGTTACGTGAGGTTTAATGTACATCTACATGGCTTTTGATTGTTATGTTTTGATTGTTTTATATGCAAAAATCTTACAAATTAAAATTATTTTAGTGTTAGGCTCGAATGGATTATCTGCATTTACATTAGCTCTGGGAAAATGCGTTTCGCAATACAGCAAGTCATACAAACGAGTTCCGTTCCGAGAGCTTGTTCATGAGGCCAATTTGTTTGTAAGTCAAACAAACATTGTCTAGGTACAGTATTTAACTCTCCATCGTTATTGCTTCACGTTTCTTTGCAGTACAAGCTTTGCTGCTACTGCTTTTACGCTGCACGCCTGACATGTAATCTAACTTCCACGGGTGAATATGAGCACTTTGTTCGTATCTGTGAAAGTTCGTAACTTTTATTTCGTATGTAGAGGACTTGCATCCAGGACGGATTTAATTTGTATGCAAGATACCACCGTATATTTTATTTCTTATAAATTAACAAAAAGTATGTAAATGCTCCAGCTAAAACATTGTAAATGTAAATGCATTTTATTTTCTAGCAGGTGCTGGTATGGACCATCCTAAATAGCCATGTTACTCAAAAGCAAAAAGTATTTAAACACATAGCATTGCTTGTACCTGCTCTAGCTTGCTGTACCAAATTCGGTAAGCCTTATTGCCAAAGCGCGACGGCTGGTCAACCGGTGGTGTCTCATCTATCCAGCGGTCCAAAGTTCCCAGCATAGAGAGCAACTTTTCTATAGTCTGAAATGCACAGAAAGAGAGAATGATGAAAAAAAGTATAATAAAATAAGAGAAGTGTGCAAGAAACGACAGAGGAAAGTAGCTAGAAAGAATTTGTTTTTCCATGCACACTGAAACATCGGTGTGATAAACGTGGCTGTACCTCTGAGACGGGATAACCACACGTGAGTTTCTTCCCCTTCACTCCCTCATTCAGAGTCAGAATGAATCCCATGTAGTCTGCGTACGCCTGCACAATGAACACAAACACAGACGTTTAGCTCCACTTGTGCTCTTTTTGCTACAAATCATCATCCCAGGTGTATTTGTGTAGGGTTTAACCTTTATTTCACAAACTACTTTACATGATCGACTAGTAAATTAAATCGAGAATGAATCCAGTCACTCTCGATATACCTGAGATCTTTTCCATTTGCCCATATCAGGCACCATGCTGATCTCCTTCTTCGGCACCATGAAGTTGTAGCTGGCAAGTCGTGGATGTGCGTCATCTTCAGAAGAGGCGGCTGAGGAGGGAAAAAAGCAAAACAAACACACACAAAGTCTAGTTAGAAAGCATGTTTTGGATAAATTAGAAGATAAGCCTTGCAGTGAAAGCAATCAGGAAATTATTTTCAATGGGAAGTCTACAAAAACTTTTAAAATAATGTCAATAATTGTTTAGTCTTTCGGCTGCTCCCATCGAGGGATTGCCACAGCGGACCGGTGATCGGTAGTCCTGATCGGTGCACAGATCTTACGCCAGATGCAACTCTCCCATTTTATCTGTGTTTGGGACTGGCACTGGATCCAGAGGCAGGGGTTTGAGCATTAAGTGGGAATTGAACCCGGACCTTCTGCATGGCAGGCAAGACACCTACCACTGAGCCAACAATGCCCCTCTTAAATCCTTTAGTGTATTAATAATAATAAGAAGAAGAAGAAGAAGAAGACGACGACAAGCCATGGCTGACAACAGCTACTCTGTGTTGTTTGACCTAAGCATTGAATTTGTTCCAGAAGCTTGGTGGTAATGTGAGAAGATAAAAAAAAATCCATAACATAAAATATTCTATAATAATCACTTGCATTAATCACTCAAACACAGTAATCACAAAAAAATTTATTAATTATGCCATGACATGATTATTAATGGATTCTCTATACAGCTACATGATCGTTAATTTCCCTCATCTAGCCTTTTTACCATGCTTTAATTTCAAATTTCATAGTTTTCTGCATTAATTTGTCATAAAATGGATTGATAGAAAAAGTCAAGAGTATTGACAAATATAATGTGTCAAAATAACAATAAAAAAAATCTGATCTTCCATGTCATGGCATAATTAATCAAAATTTTTTTGAAAACAACCATAAAACTCCATAGTGCTAGTGCAAAAAGTATGCAAGTTCTTGAGTTAATGAACTCAAAAAAAGCTAACTGAAGTCAGGTTTTAGCATACCTGCAGTCTTGTCGAGAAAATGAGTTTTGACATGCAGACTAGAGCTGCTAAAAACCACTCAAACCTTTTGAGTTTGCTCCACACAAGAAGAATACATTTATGTGAGCCATGTCTAGCCAACAATTGCTTTTAGAGGATTTACAATCAAGAATTGTTGATTTACATAAAGTTGAAACGGGTTAAGTGATTTCAAAGACTTTAGAAATTCACCAGACTATGGTGAGTCAAATAAGAAAAGTGGCTACTTTACCAAAAAGGCACCCAGTCGAAATGAACCGAAGAGCACAACGAAGACTCAGCTGTAAGTTGGGCGGGGTGTCAACCTTTTTTCACTACCATTTTGAAATGCTGAATGAGTGTGTTTAATAAATACATGAAAGATGAGAATTTTTTTTTTAAATCATGTTTAGGCACATTATATTTGTCAATACCCTGAACATTAATGAAGATCAGATCACATGTTTTGACAAGTTAATACAGAAAAACATGAAATTCCAAAAGGTTCACATACTTTTTCTTGCCACTGTATATAGTGCTTGTAACTGGTCTGTCACAAAGCAGCTTCATAGAATCAAAAAGAAAATTAATTTGAAATGTGTAAGGAAATATGTATAAATTATGAGAAAAAATATGTAGAACTTATAATTATTATTTTGTCTGTGATAAACAAGCCGAGGCTGACGTTGGCTAGGAAAACCTCTGGCAAACCCTGAGAACAACCAGACTCAACAGGGAACCCATCCTCATTTGTGAATTGTTTTGCAGTCATACTGAGTGTGGGACTGGAAGTTCAATATAACAGGAGATGTGTTTAAGTTAATATGGAATCAGCTTTCACTATTGCAGGCTAAGGTACTTGTACGTAGGAATTTCAGTCATGAACTATTGAGCGTTTATAAAAGAGTCATGATTCATATAATTAGATTTTTTTTTCTTCAAGATTAAAAAAAGTTACTTATTGAATAACCGAAACAAACGCCTTGCACAGGTCTGGTTCTGCCTTAAACTAATACACCTATGACTACAAAATATATCAATGATATTCTAACGCCTTAACCCAACGGTGCGACAGAAAACAAGCATTAGCCCGTTGTAGCATCATCCTGCTGACTCCCACAAACAAAACTGCTAAAATGTTCTACATATTCTACATTCGTATTTACGTTGCAAAGAAGCGAAGTAAGCGTAATAATTTCGGGAATATAAATTTTAAATTGGTAAACACACCTGAAAATTCAATGTGAATAATGCGCTAACCAGCTAAAACGCTGTTTTCTTACACCTGTATCCATAAAAAATCCCGCCCTTTGCGCTAGGATTGGCTAATACGAATCCCTTTCCTTTGTTCCGATTGGCTAGTCAGTCAGCGCATTCTTAGATTAACGAATCATTGCGAGCCTGGACTTCACAACCAAATGCTAAAAGCGCAGGAGGCGGGGTTTGACTGAATACCGGTGGACGGAAAGATAACGCTAACTAAATAAACTAGCTTGCTAGTTAGCTGCACTGCTCACTCGATGAACTTGTAGCAGGCGTTGTGCCTAATGTGGCAAATATAATCTGACTGCAAGGAAATATGTGCTGAAAATTAAATATTAGGTATACAAATGAAAACAGTGAATTTTAGAATGCTCTTCGTCAGGATGTAAGTGGTGTTTGTTTGAAATTTACCTGCCTGCTGCTCAGTCTCCGCCATGTTTACTGATGGCAACGTTCACAACACGACCTCTCAACTTTTCACGTGTAGACTATAATGACTATTCGGCATAGACTTTTTAATTGACGTTTTGCCTCTTCGACTTCACTTTTTTTAATGTAAAAATGAAGCAAAATGTCTGATTTATTATTATTATTATTATTATTATTATTATTTACAATATAGGTAGACCCTAGTTAATTCAACATTTATTTACAGTTTTACTGAAGCCTGGCCAGAAGTTTTGTGAATGACACAAATATTAATTTTCACAAAGTCTGCTGCTTCAGTGTTTTAGGTTTAGATCTAGATTCAGATCTTTGTGTCAGAAGTATAATTACAAGCATTCCATAAGTCACATTTTAACTTAAATTAACTATTACGCTGTCAATAAACTTCTTGACTGATGGCAGGCCAATCTTGCATAATCAATATTTGGAGTTTGTCAGAATTTGTGGTCTTTTTTTTTTTGTGAAGATTGACCACAAGTCGTTCATGGGATTAAGGTTTGGTGAGTTTCCTGGACATGGATCCAAAATTTCATTATTTTATTCCCTGAGCCACTTAGCTATCAATTTTGCCTTGTTGTCACCATTGTTCTTGGTTGTTGTCAGGCATTGTTTGTCACCAAATTGTTCTTTGATGGTTAGGAGAAGTTGCTCTCTGATTTTGTACTATTGTTTATTCATGGCTGTGTTCTTAGGCAAAATTGTGACTGAGCTTTACTGTTGGCATGAAACAGGACTGATGCTCACCTTTTCTTCTTCGAACAAGCTTTTTCCAGATGGGGATTCATTAGACAAAATTACTTCACCCTCATCCTCAGCAGTCCAATCCCTATACATTTTGCATAATATCAGTCTGTCGCTGATGTTTTTCCTGGAGCGAAGTGGCTCCTTTGCTGCCCTTCTTTAACCGTATGAAACTTAGCGCTGTCCTGTGTCATGCCAATAGTAAAACAACCTGAGACCATTTATGTGGACAAGAGCTGGATGAAGTGATGCACCCATCATCCCTAGTGCCTTCCATACAAACTTGTGTGGGTTGTGTTATTATTTGCGGTTGCTTTCTCAAATTGTGAAAGAGTGGTTTAGAGAACATGAGACACCACACAGTCCATTCCTTAATCTCACTGAGACTTTCTGGGATGTGCTGGAGAAGACTTTATGCTCCAATCTGACTCGTCCATCATGAATACAAGATCTTGGTGAGAAATTAATGCAACTCTGGACAGGAATAAATATTTGACATTGCATAAGCTTATCGAATGATGCCTCAGCCGTAATGAAAGCAAAAGCAGTAAAATATTAGGGCGTCTAACTTTTAGTTGGGTTTTTGTGAAAATCTAATGTTTGTGCACATAACTTCCATCTCAGATGGTTTAAGTAATTTATTACAGTAATTGCCATACTGGGAGAAATTTCTTCAAAGTAGTTGGTGACTGTATTTAAAAAATAATAGCTTTGTAACAAGTGTTGCTCTGCTAGGGTATACAAACACACACACACACAATAATTTAT
>JAQQZS010000017.1:10929830-10942098 GCA_030068045.1 Platyallabes tihoni | reverse complement strand
TAGGGGTCTGTCAGACAACGGTAATTTGTCTTCAGTCTGTCGAATTCAGCGGACGTGGACTCATCGCTGTGCTTGTGACTGAGAAAAGCTGAAATCCGACACGACACTACGTTTGGCTACGTCTTGACTCATTTGCATACGGACGTTAACGTTTACCGAGGGCTCAGTGGAAGAGTACTTGTTAATATACTCACAAAATAAATATATTACATGTGCTTTCTCAACATTTCAAAATTTTGATTTGAGGGGGCGCTGCCCCCCCTTGCCACCCCCGTAGAACCGGCCCTGGTTGTGGATATCTGGAATGACTATTGTTGATAGGAGGAATGCCATTGTGGATATCGTTCATTTTGCCTAGGAAGAACTGAATTACGGATATCTGTAATACTTCTATCCAGACTGGCCATTAAATGTTACAACGGCTTGCCATATTATGTGCTTTAGCGCGCAGTACGCTGATTGGCCACGTAAGACGTGACGTAACATTGGTCACGTCACAAAAAAAGACGACACAGCTCTTCATCTACCTTCTTTGGACCCGCCCTTTCTGGCCGCCTTCGGCTTCGGAGATTCGGAGTCATACGGCGGTAGCGTGGTTCAGTTTGTGAGAACGTTGTCACAGTTTGTGTTTGGGGGCGTTTCAGCCAAACCACGTCTATAATGACTTTATTGGGGACTTTGTCCAGGGTCATGGTGAGTGGAGACTGTATCCGGTTTCTGTTTCTCTCGTACACGGACACTTGCGCGAGATTAAACAAGAGGCGAGTGCTGGGTTAAATACTGTTCGCTCTTTACTCTACATTATTGTAGCTTAGCAACCAGGTTAGCTAGCTGATACATATGGGCTACAGAGTACCAGTTCTGGCTCATGTAATCGAACTAACAAATGAACTCGACATTGAGACCTGAGTGTGATTTTATAGGCTTAATTACTGACACAACATGAAGCTGATGGTTTAATCAGATCAGACGTTCTTGGGGTCAATAAAGCACTTGGCTGGAAAATCTAACTTGAGCTACTTTTGATTAGCACGTTAGTAATAATAATAACAACAACAATAATAATAATAGCTTTTAAACCAGCTGTTTAGTTTTACCGGTTTATCTGCGCAGGAGATCTTTAGATAAGAGTTTTACTTTAATGTAATGGATTATTGTGGGGATGTAAGTGCTCATGTCGTCTCAGGGAGTTTTTCGTTTATCTGCCCTTAAACTACAGCTGTTTAAAAGTCGATGAATATATGTAAGTGAATTGTATCCTGATGTTAGGAGCATTTACAATTATGGCATTATAGAGCAGCTTACATTTTTATCTCTTTATACATCTGAACTGTTGCAATCAAAAGTCCAGTGGCTTAACCAGTGAGCTACCCATGTCCTGTTTCTGATTTTGATACTCTCTTTCCCTCAAGCAGATGTTTAAACCCCCCTCCTTGTTTCTTTCGCAGACGAAGGCTGGCATGGCAAAGCCGTACTGTCTGGTGAAGCCGGTGTCCGTGACTAAGATACCCGGTCGTTATCTGGCTCATCAGGAGTCTCTCCCAAAGCTCCCAGTGCCTCCACTGAAACAGACATGTGATAGATACCTGACCGCTCTGGAGCCCATAGTGGATGAAGAGCAGCTGAAACACTCGCGCAGACTCCTGGAGGAGTTCCAGCTGCCTGGTGAAGTGGGAGAAAGACTGCAGAAAAGCCTGGAGAGGAGGGCAGGCAAGCTGGAAAACTGGGTACAACGTATTACTAACATTGGAAACATGTTGGTCTGAAAAAAGTACAGGGACATGATTTTGGAAAAAGGTCTCCAACTTCTGTAGTCGGAGTTAGACCAAGACCAAGTTGTATTTGTCTTTAGACATTTAAATTTTTTTGCTTGATTACAGACTTCTTTTGAGTTGTATGGGTTCCCTTTTTGTGATTAAAGAAAGAAGCCATGAAACAGCATAGCAAGATAAGAAAAAAAAAGTTTTGTGCAAGGATAGGGGAATAACCTGGAAAGACCTTGTACTTGTGCAGTGTGTCCTTATTCATGCCAAATATCACATCAATCGAGTTTTTGTCTACAGGTCTAAAGACTTGGTTTTATAACCCATTGTCCTTCCTCAATCTTAACTTGCTCTGCTTTATGATTTTAATCATCATTTGTAATTCAGGCACAAACAGTGTTTACTTTTTTTGGTACTTAAATTGACCATCTCCTCTTTCTAATCAATAGTATTTCATAACACAGTATATTGATGTTATATTTTCTTCCCTCTTTCTCCAGCTCTCTGACTGGTGGTTAAAGACTGCATATCTGGACTACCGGATGCCTGTGGTTGTCCACTCGAGTCCTGGAGTCGTCCTTCCTCGCTTAGAATTTAATGACCATCTAGGTCAAATAAGGTCAGGAAAGCACTGTGTTGGTATGCTTGTGTATAAATGTTGGAAAAATCTTTGATGGTTTAATTAATCAGTCACTTAAAACATCAAGTATTTTGTTCTATTTTGAAAGCAAAACCAAATAACAAACAACGCTACTTGCTTTTATAATCTGAGTCTAGACTTTTATAATCTAGAACTCGTATGTAACTAATGACTTGTACACAGCTCATCATGCATGACCAAGGCTTTGTGCCAGTGATTCAAGACTAATAATAAATCTGGCAGCTGCAGTGACCTTTGTACACACTAACCCAGGTGTACTTGAACTTACTATGAGTTACTCAGAATGCAGAGTGCTGCAATAGAAGGAAGTGCTACACTTGGGTTTTATTTCATACAGTCCAGGTTTCACTACCTAAAGACTGACCTCAGGCCTGTTTTTGTTGTGTTTTGCAAGACTGAGCACATGAAGGAATTGATGAGCACATGTGTCTTGTTATCTGATATAATCTGTCAACAAGCAAAATTTAGTTTCCATAAAATATAGGCGTGTCTCAGTTATGCACAGTTCTGAAATTTGAAATTACAGTACAGTATTCCTGTATCATGTCAGCTCCAGTGAGCAGCAGTACCATCTGAAAGATTGATAAAACTACAACATCATGCTGAAATTAACGTTTGGGGTTGTAAATCCACTTACAAAAATATATGTTGCCTTTTGAGATCAATATTAACTATGCATATGGCTGTGGATTATGACCCACCTTTTTCTTGTTTTATGGCAATTGCCATCCAGTAAGTTGCGTTACCACCACCTATAGGTCCCCCCCCCCCCCCTCTCTCTCTCTCTCTTTCATTAAAAGTTTAAAAGGTAATCAGGGAGGGGCAAATAATTTTTCATGGTATTGTATATTGAGCCATTCCTGATTAGACACAAAGAACCTGCTGCAGCATGACTTACAACACAGACATTTTACCTTATGCTGAATGAGGAGCCAAAAAATGTCCACGAACAGTAAATATTGGGGCGACATGGTGGTGTAGTGAGTAGCACTGTCGCCTTGCACCTCCAGGGTCCGGGTTCGATTCTCAGCCAGGCTCGATTCCCGTCTCTATGTGCATGGAGTTTGCATCTTCTCCCTGTGCTTGATGGGTTTCCTCCGGGTATTCCAGTTTCCTCCCACAGTCCAAAGATATGCAGATTAGGCTAATTGGCGTTCCCAAATTGCCCGTAGTGTGTGAATGTGCGTGTGTGTGCCCTGTGATGGATTGGCAACCTGTCCGGTGTGTACCCGGCCTTGTGCCCTAAGCCTCCTGGGATAGGCTCCAGGCCCCTGCGACCCTGAATACAGGATAAAGCGGGATAGAAGATGAGTGAGTGAGTAAATATTGGTGTAAGTTTTAGACTTGTGGCTAGACAAATCCACTTCCTCAATGGGGTGTGGGTCAGAAGGAATTTTATGGATGCTGGAAAATAGACACCTTTTGAAGGCCCCCGAGTTGTTAATAATATGACATCTTTTAAAGGAACGGTTTGGACAGAATTCAGCATTCAGCTAATGATACAAGTAATTAAAACATATTGAAATCAATTCTTTCTCTTTTTATCTTCTTATACTCTTTTTCTCTTTCCTTTTACAGTTGTTTAAGCATTTCACTGTATATCAAACTGTGTAAAACATAAAAATAGAATTAGAATTTTGTCTATTTTTGCAATCAACTCAAAATTAAATTTGTGACACAACTGTAGAAAGGACACCCGTATAATCTGCTTACTTTAAGTTTAAAACTGTTTAAATTTAACATTGCCAGTCCTTTGTTTGAACGTGCATTGCTGTTTGTTTCTCACAGGTACGCAGCCTCATTGATTGCAGGAGTTTTGGATTTCAAAACCATGATTGACAAGTAAGTGTTTCTTTTATTCCAAAATCGCCAGGTTATGCTGGGTCAAAATTAAATAATTAAAGCTCGTTTCTAATGACAAGCACGTTCTGTGTTCCAGTCAAACCTTACCAGTGGAGTATCTTGGTGGGAAGCCACTGTGTATGAATCAGTATTATCAGATTCTGTCTTCCTGCCGAATCCCCGGGATAACAAGTGACTCTGTGGTGAATTACGCATTGAGCAGCAGACCGCCTACTCACATCACCGTAGTGCACAACTTCCAGGTCAGTGTGAAGAGGCAGATTCTTCAAGAAACACATCTTTTTTTTTAATTTTTTTTTGGACTGACAGGATGCTCACACACACCTGGACCCCTCCACACCTCATTTCTGTACTTTGATACAAGTTAAGCAACTCCAGTATTGATTGCACAATCAGTGTTGATGTGCGTTTGGGATCATTGTCCTGTTGAAACACTCAGTCTTGTCCAGGTTTCAGTCATTTAGCTAAAGATTTAAGGATACGCTGAAGAATTCTGACGTCTTTATGATTCCATCCACACTGGCAAAAGCCCCAATGCGTGATGCTACCACGCACCACAACAGCTGATCCAGTGTTCCTGTGATTGAATAACTCACCTTTACTCTTTGTCAACCTTAGTCAGTATTTCGGAGCAGGAACTTCGTTCTTGGATGGCAGCCTTTCAGTCCATGGTGATGCAAAACCGGTTTGACTGTAGACAGTGACACCGGTGTTTCAGCAGGCTGGTTCCTCACTACCTGAACCACCTTTATCTTGACTGAATGGTGACCGTTTGGATCATGGCAAAGTGGCTACACTGAGTAATAACTTGTACTTTACATGCAATTGTGTGAATTGATTTAGGATTTAGGCTCCAAGAGACATTCCTGATTTGTATATGTCTTTCATCCTGTTCATCCTGAGCTCCTTAGACTTTCCTGTTGTACTGTGGTTGGTCAATCCAATCCAGGAAACCTGTAGAGTTTAGCTTGGCAAGACATTTAGGGACGTTCAGCACCACTGAATTAACTATCTAAGTGGGAGTTTGTATAATTTTGACCCTGTGTTAATAGCAGAAAACTTAGAAGAAATTAAATCTTGTTCTCCAAATTCTGGTGTTTTCCACTATTAAAGATGTGTTTCAGAAAAACACCAGTAGAAAGAAAACATTGAAAGCCCAATATTGCAATGACATTCAAGACTGTAGATGAAAATTCTCTCTCTCTCTCTCTCTCCCTCTCTCTTTCTCTCACCCTCTCTCTTCTGCACTGCTGTAGTTCTTTGTGTTGGATGTATACCACAGTGATGGCACTCCGCTGACTGTGGATCAGCTCTACACTCAACTGGAGAAAATCTGGAACTCTTCCCCGCAGCCCAGCGATGACCCGATCGGCATCCTCACCTCCAATCATCGCGACAGCTGGGGCAAAGCCTACGCCAACCTCATTAAAGGTCAGAGAAGTGTGTAACCTCGGGGAGTGGACCGGCAGCAGGGGTGTTCAGTGCTAATTTGTAGAGATTTGGGAAATTGATTCAGTGATGTATCGGGATTCTGTTCTCTGTGGTTATTCATGTATGACTCAAATCAACAACAACAAAAAAAAAGGAATTATATTTGTTTGCATTTGAGGTGGTTAAAATGTTGCAGTTCCTCTATATTCCTATTGTTGGTGTGCTCTAAACTACTCACACATTGTCGGGCAGCCCAGTGTCCTGTGTGGTAGGGGTGAATTATTTGTTATGTTTGGCTAGAGTTGTAAACAAAACAAAACAAAAAAAATTTAATTGTGGTACTAACAGTATTGCAGAAAATTCCTTGTTAAATTTCCTTGTTTGTATACAGTAAGAAAAAAAAGCAGTAAGCATTTGACATGATTGAAATACCTTTGAACTTTTTAGTTAACATTAATGATTAGTTAATTGATCTAAATTAGATTTTGTTTTGTAGTGTCGTTACACTAGTGTCTAGTATCATAGACTTTAAACAGCCTCCAAACTCCCCAGATATCAGTCTGATTGAGAGTGTATTGGATGCACCGGACAAACAAGCCAGAGCTGCCCTGGTACCACAAGACCTAAGTGGTGTTAATGTTAATGGTTTTAATGTTATGACTGCTTGGTGAATGCCTGACTTCACACGCATATTTGCTTGCTAAGCATTAGTTTTTGATTCAGCCCCCTCTTTGCTTGTTTAATATACAGTATATCTCTTATGAAAAGGCTTTCCACTAGACTGTACAGTATGAAAATTAATTTTGCCAAATTTTAGTTTTTTTATTTGTCTGAATTCAGCTAAAAATGCAGAGGTTCCCCAGATCAAAGCATTTTTTAAAGTTACACTTTTAACATATGATACTTTGATCACAGTAAATTGTTTGATAGAAGAATAGCTGATATTTCTTTCTTAATTTAATTTATTATTATTATTATTATTTTTTTTTACATATTCCAGATAAGAAAAATAAGGAGTCCGTGCAGGAAATTCAGAAGAGCATCTTTACAGTGTGTCTGGATGCTCCAATGCCACGGGTCACAGACGAGATTTACCATACTCAAGCAGCTTTACAGATGCTGCATGGAGGAGGCAGCCAATGGAATAGTGGAAACCGCTGGTTTGATAAAACACTTCAGGTTAGCCTGGGGAGAGGATAAAGATCAGTTCAGTAATAATATACTGAAAGAATGAACGCACTTAAAGAGTTCATTTGCAATATTACATGTATATCCATTTTTTTTTTTTTTTACATTTTTTTTATATGCCTCCCCGGTAATATCAATCAAATTTGTGTGGCGTTGTTTGGATTAAGTAAAAAATAACTTGTCTGATTTAGGATTCAGAATTTGGCATGTATGAAGAATTATACACGGCAGTCAGTTTACTTTTTGGACAAAAAGAATGCAGGATCACACAAGACAGAAAAATCTATAAAAGAACTAAAATTTTAAGTAAATATGTTCTGTAAATGTGTGTCACCTTATTTATTTAAGGGAGGTGGGGCCGACATGTCCTGGGGTTGGCGAATAGATAAATAGGTAGGAGGTCATTTGAAATCCGCTGCTGTAGCCCTGAGTTTAGCTGTTTCCCTCTGTGTAGTTTATCATTGGTGAAGATGGGACATGCGGTCTGATCTACGAACACGCCCCTGCAGAAGGTCCTCCGATCATTACGCTGATTGATCATGTGGTGGAGTATACGTAAGCATCATGATGAACATTTCAATGCAGAACATTTTTTTAAAAAAGATAATTCCAGCAGTCCTAAGTGTTACGCTTTGTTCCTGTCCATTAGAAAGAAGTCAGAGAAGATTTCTACTCCTGTGGCTCCTCTTCCTATGCCTCAGAAACTGCGCTTCAACATCACACCAGAGATTAAAAGCGACATTGATGAGGCCAGGCAGAGCATGAATTTGTAAGAAGCTCTAGATTGAAACTATTTCCGCTAATTCAGTTCAACCTTCATCTTTGAATTCAAAAAATAGTTAATGTGCAGAGGATGTTTTTTTGTGGGCTGCCAATTTAATACATAAACCTGTTGTATATCTTATTCTTGTACATCTAAGCTGTAGTTATTAATAATTATGTTCTGAGATCAGTTAAAAGGCTGTGCACGTTTATAACCCTTTCTTTGATGTTACTATTCCCTAGACTTTTGAAAAAGTTTACAGAACAGCAACAAATTAAAGAAAGTGTTATACACACACACACATGGCCTTTTAACTGACTTCACAGTGTGCACTGTTTAAAAAGCATGTATTTTGTAGACCCACAAGCTTTAGTTTGCTGGACCTTCTATAAACTGGTGTTCAGGTGAAAGAGACCTCCGAGGCCCCATCAGGGAGCAGATATGATGATGGATCATTCTTCACGGCAGTTACACTGACATGAAAACATGCTGGCATGAGTGTATAAGCACAGCAGCATGGTTTGGCTTTTTTATGTGGGCACAAAGTCAAATATCACACACTGTGTGTGTGATAGGAGATGAGCTGTAATCACTGATCTAAAAGGTTAGACATAAAACAGTAAGTCGGTGCACACAGGGTTACAGTAAACCCATCGGCGCTACTGTGCGCACATGTTATTATTGTTGTCTGCATTATTAATGTCTTTTCCACAGAATGGTTCATGACTTGAATGTGAGAGTCGTCGTGTTCTCCCACTTTGGTAAAAATGTCCCAAAGGCGTACAAGATTAGTCCTGATGCTTTTATTCAGGTGGCTCTACAGCTGGCTTATTACAGGTAAGGTTCAGCAGATAAGCTGTACTGCTTACTTCAGTCTGTTCAAAACCGTGATGACTTTATTTGTGCTAACTATATAAGCATGTACAGGCATTCTATGTATACAGGTAGTCACCTACTTATGAACGATTGTCCGATTTGTTCTTATGTCCAAGAAAGTGAGACTTGTACAGGACGCCTTTGAAATTAATATACAGGGTGACACAAAAAAACAGGAACTTTTTTACAATGCAATAAAACTAGAAGTGATAAAAGAAATTAATTTTATTCATAGTAATTGAAACCTAAAACTTGCCATTTACGAAACATTGATGGAATTTATAATTTTTAAAAAATTACATCCTTTAGATGGCGTCCTCCTGTATGAATAAACTCAAAAGTTCCCGTTATTCTGTCACCCTGTACAATGTAAAGCATACCAATCCACTTGAATAACTCCGCCTTCATGTGGCCAAATCCGTAATTGTGCATAAGGAAATGAATCTCGCAGTAAAATATTGTCTCTGCGCCTTTAAATCACAAGCGGAATCCTGGACTCCATTTTGTCTCAGAGCTGTTTTCAACTGTATTGGACGGTGAACCCCCCCCCCCCCCGTGCTTCTGGACTGATTCATTGAACCCGATGAGACCGATTCATTTCTCCCGCACACACACACGCACACATATACAATATACCAGGCTTTAGACATGTTGTACATTCACTTGTATATTGTATATAATTGTAGATATTGGTATCTGGTGCACTGCAGTGTCTGTTTTACGTACAATACATGCGAGTTACTTCTGTGATTGAACTGGAAGTCGAATTGTGGTCCGTTCGTATCTGTGGAAATTTGTAACTCGAATGTTCGTAAGTTCGTGACTACCTGTAGTATGTATGTTCTATATGTGGACATATTGGTCTGATTTCTCAGAGGTATGTTAAGTACGAAGTTTGTGATTTAAATAATTGAAAACTTGCCATTTCAACTTATTAAATTTTTTTTTTTTCTTTTTTGGTGGAATGTTTTAGGATGTATAAGCGTTGCTGTGCCACGTACGAGAGTGCCTCTCTGCGGATGTTCAAACTTGGCCGAACAGACACCATTCGCTCAGCGTCCATCGACTCTGCCAACTTTGTCCGAGCCATGGATGACCCTGTCAAGCAGGTTGGTTTTATTTATCATCAGCTCTTATCACTTTGCAGTACACCATCACAAATTGCTCTTTGGCATTATGTACATAGGGCTTAAATGTCAGAAACTATAGAGTAACCTTTTAAAGTTACATAAATCAAGCTTTCTGTAAGCGGTTAATCAGACGTCTTCTGTGCATGAAAGTTTAAATGCATAATAGAAATTGTATAGATATGGATGTTTATAAATGTAAATACAGGATAAGTTTGGTTTATTAATAGTTGAATCAAGGTATTTTGTGCAGGGTACATTTGTTATTCTAATAATGTTAAAAGACGCCTGTTTTGACCAACAGAACCCAGAGAAGGTGACCCTGCTGGAGAAGGCAGTGAAGGCACACCGAGCGTACACAGACATGGTGAGAGACTCGACTCGGGTTTTAATTTATGCTACAATTTGTACAGACGTACATGTGTGATGGAGCCGGGTAGTCATACTGTACATTGATACAGCAGTATGATACAGCTGTGTAGCGATACAGTCTTGCAGCCCCAGGGTCCTAGGAGTATTTGTGTATGTTTTGTGTAGGCGATCCATGGACAAGCCATCGACAGACACTTGCTTGGCCTGAAGCTGCTGGCTGTCGAAGAGTTGTCTGTCCTACCAGAAATCTTTAAGGACAAGTCTTATGCCTCAGCAAATCACTACAAACTTTCCACCAGCCAGGTACACACATCTTTACTTTGGTGTGATAGACTCAACGTGCACTTTCTTTACACAGTTCAATCTCAGTATGATTGAGTAAAACCAATGACTACACCTTTTCTGATGCCTGCCTCCCTTTCTCTCCGCCTCCATTCAGGTCCCAGCTAAGACCGACTGCGTGATGTGTTTCGGCCCAGTTGTGCCCGATGGCTATGGGGTCTGCTACAACCCCAAGGAGAAACACATTAACTTTGCAGTGTCTTCTTTTAACAGCTGTGCAGACACCAGTGCCACTCACCTGGCCCACGCTCTCGAGGGCGCTCTGCTGGATATGAAGAGGCTGCTGGATCAGACACTCAAATCCAAGCTGTAAATGAAGCGAAACTCACTACTGACTCTGTGGCCATTTCAATGAAGTATTGAGAGGACAAGCTGAGTAACTTTTCATGAACAGTATGTCAGTCATTTTGCACAGAGCCATTGTTTGGAATAATGAGACTTTTTATTAGGTTTTACTGCCCTGGTGACTAAAGTAGGCACTTGAAGCAGATGGCACTTAATTGTTCTTTTACCTCAGAAGTAGAAATAAAATGACTTTAAATGAAATTACAAACAAATTTAACAAAACTCTTAAGAGACTTGTGGCATTTATTCATTTCATTCTCTGTACGATAGAGCTTATGGCTGTTTCATTTCTTTTTTTTCCATTGAATTTTTTTTTTTTTTTTTTTTTTTAATATAAAACTGAAGTCAGTTGAGCAGGATTTTAAATGTCATCATTTGCCACTATGCAAATTTTGTGTGCGCACGTGAGTATAGAGAGCTATTGTGATGTGAAATTTAATTTAGCGAATCAGATTATTACTATATACTTTAATAACGAGCCAGAATTATTAGTTTTTTTGACTTATGTGCACAATGATTTGCACAGACTGTTAAATAATTTACATTCTTGTTATAGTGAGTACCATGTACTGTATTTAGAGATTGTAACCGCTACAGCACTGCATAAACAACTTTTATTTTGTTTTTGTAATTAATGTGTAACTTGTAACTTCTACAAGTGCTGAAATAATTAGTTCTCTACAAGAAAAGAATTAATTTCTAATGTTCATTCTTATGTTCAGCAATAAACGAATTTCAGAAAGTCCATGACTGAAATTAATTGGCTCTAAATACTGTAGATGATGACCAAGGGACACCTTATGGTGTGAAGAACAATTTTGAAACGTCTATCATACATACATGCATACATACATACACAGTGCGTCTGAAAAGTATTCACAGCACTTCACTTTTTCCACATTGTGTTATAGCCTTATTCCAAAAATAATTTTAATTCTTTATTTTCCTCAAAATTCTACAAACAATACTTTTTTTTTTTTTTAACCCGTACATAAGTATTCACAGCCTTTGCCATGACAGGTGCATCCTCTTTCCACTGATCATCCTTGAGCTGTTTCTACAACTTGATTGGAGACAACCAGTGGTAAATTCAGTTGATTGGACATGATTTGAAAGGCACACACCTGTCTATATAAGGTCCCACAGGTAACAATGCATGACAGAGCACAAACAAAGCCAAGTCCAAGGATCTCAGACAGATCAGGGAATAGTTCTGGAGGAGGGTACAGAAACATTTCTGCAGGTCCCAAATTGAGTTATTGGGGGAGAAAAGCCTTAGTTGGGGAGGTGATCAAGAACCCGATGGTCACATTGAAAGAGGTCCCATGGTGTTCTGTGGAGTGAGGAGGACCATGTTGTAGCATCAGACTCCAAAAGACTTGAGGCTGTAATTGGTGTCAAAGGGGCATTAACCAAAAATTTCTCATGGTCTGAGAGTCTTCCAGGTGCTCATTGGAAAACTCCAGGGCCCGTATTCACAAAGCTTCTTAAGCCTAAAAGTTGCTCCTATTGACAAAATTCTAAGAAAATTCTTAGA
>JAQQZS010000017.1:10919007-10929720 GCA_030068045.1 Platyallabes tihoni | reverse complement strand
CCCAGCTAGAACTTTTTAAGCTAAGATAGGAGCTCTCTGAGAGAATTCTAAGAAGCTTTGTGAATACGGGCCCTGGTCTCCTCTCTAATTAATTCCAAAGGTGTTCTATCGGGTTGAGGTCAGGACTCACAGGCCAGTCATGTTTTTTCACACCAAACTTGCTCATCCATGTCTTTAGGGACAATCCCCAAACTATTCCCACACGGTTGGGAGCATGATATTGTACAAAATGTCTTACTATGCTGAAGCATTAGAGTTCCTTTCACTGGAACGAAGGGGCTGAGTCCAACTTCTGAAAAACTACCCCCCACACCAGTTCCAACATGTCCGTGCACTGGAGCACAAAGCAAGGTTGTCCCCTGCCTCATGCCCTAAGTTTCCCATCAGTAGGCTTAGGGCCCCTGTGACCCTGTACAGGATAAAACAGAATAGAAGATTCTGATATACTTGTTCCCAAAATATACTATCTTGAATAAATGAATGTGGCACTTTGTGGTCTATATAGTTAAATCATTTAAGAGCAAACAGGACTGCATTAAAACTAGTAGAAGGTTCTTTTAAACTTCATAAGTAAACAGACGCACGTGCTAATTGAATAATTGGCTAGTATTAGTGTGCGCGTGAGCGTGTCTACCTGCGCGCGGTAATGTGACGTCACGTCCACCTGCACGGCCCAAAGCAGCGGTGTCCGCGCGCGCTTGGGTTTGGCCTGTGTGCGCGTGCTCTCTGTCTCAGCTGGTGATGAAAGAAATTAAAGATATTTTTCCTGATTATCATGACGGCGAGTTTCTGGCCCCGAAAAGTGGGTAAGAATGTTTAACAGGAGCAGGCAGTGACTTAGTTATTACAGCTCCTAATAACTTTACCGACGAGAAAACGGGCTTCATGAGTTTAGGTTCAAATTTTTGTTCAAACAAAAAAAAAGAAAAGAAAGTGAAATTCTTTATTTAGTCGCAGTCTAGTTGTCTTTAATCATTCTTGCTGGTTGAATTATGGCATTAAATTCGTTTCCAGCAATATATTAATAAATACATTTAACTTAATTGAAAATGTAATATTATGAAATATAGTATCGAGACAGTAGGGGGCGCCCGTGAGCTAACAAACTATCAGTAACAATGTGCAGTGTGTGCAATGACAGTAAGAGACCTGACATCCCCAATGTTTTTAAAAAATATCTTTTTTTAATGTTCTTTATTTTTAAATTACAAAGACTTTATATTCTTTATATTTTGAAAACAATACAGCAAACCTTGGAATTAACGTTTACATTTTGCAGTTTTTTTTGTTGATATCAGATGATTTATACGACAATAGTGATGAATGCTGGATGGAGAGGCTACCTGCAAATTTTTGTACAAGGCCCCAACATCCTCTAGAATAGCCATTGATGGTGCCTGTGAAACTTGGCAGTCATTTCATCTTTACCATAAAGACAGGGACCCAGCAGTGCTTTAATCATTTATTCAGTTCAGCTCTCTCCCTCACCTCCTCCTCTGTAATACATACTGAAACAGATCAGCTTCCAAGACTTCAGCATCCATGTTAACGTCACCATTAGTGCTGCAGGAAGGAAACACACAATGTAGGAAATTACCTCCAGGATCTCTGTGCACTTCACAATTATCTCAAAACAACCATCACGTGTTTCTCTGCTGCATCCTCTGTAGTGCATTCTTTTGGTTAGCTTCATCCTTAGAGAATTTGAAAACGGTCAAACCTCAGACCTTTACAAAAGTCTAGTCTGCCCAGGTTTCCTGTGTCATTTTAGATGGTTTTACATGATATTAATGTCAAAGTAACACCAGACTCAAAGTTCAGGTTATACTCTGGTATTTGGCAGGATTTTTGTGTTTTTATATTGCGAATATGCATAATCAATATTTTTTCAGGGAAAACAAAAAAAAGAAGCAACAAAGACTGTAATAGGAGATTCCATCTGATGGGAAGTGCATAGATTACCTCGAGGCACAAGACTCCTTGCTGTAATTCATCTCGCATGCTATTGGTTAGGGCAGGCTGACTGGGTGCATTCACTAGCCTCCATCCATGCTGAAGAATACCGGATAGACTGAAGGAAGTGAGAAAAGCTTCCTGGACTTCTCTGGAGCTCGTTTCGGTTATGTGGGACATTGACTACCTGTGGAGGGAGGTGCAAGGGTCAGTACACTAAATTCTGAACCCTCTGAGATGGAAATCCTCCTGGTGGATCAGAAGAATGCACTTAAGGAATAGATGCTGAAGGCTTTGTAGGGCTAAAGGAACAGGGCTCAAGGTTGGAAGCCTGGTTGAGAAATTATTTTAATGTTTTGGTGGCCATGTGGTGCTTTGTTCCCTGTGCTGTTAATTAGTTCAACTTGTTAAGCGTTCTTCTGTCATTCTTCTAGTTTCTGATTCTGTTCCTTTTAATGCAATTTCTAATTTTCAGATCAAATATTTAGATGTTCTGAGTGTCTGGTTTGGAGGTTTACATACTTTACTCATGTAAAGTAGAGGCAGTACGTTTATAAAAGTTTATATTTCATAATATAAAAAGGTTAGATGTGTTCTTTTAGTCCAGAGGGCATGCATTATATTTATCGCAGTATTATTACCTAGACTCACTTTAATAAAATTGTTGCTGCTTTGACTACACTCATAATCATAATTACCATTATTAATATTTTTTAACCAAAGCTTTATATTAAAATACAACCTGAAGAAAAGCAGTGTGTGGTCTGCCTGGTGCAGTGTCTAGCTGAGAACAAACAGCTTCTAATTGTTTTCTTACTAGTTAAAAATAGGTTGTAAATGGGGTTGTATCTATGATATAATGCTCTGCTTAACTTCTAAGGGTTTTAAAAGGAATTATTCTGACTCAGTAATCTGGTTGGATGAAAGGCCTTCTACAAGTGCTGATCTAGAACATAATACTGGGACGTTTAACTATAACTGGGACTTTAACAGCACTGGGACGTTAAAGTAATGAAAGTAGATTGGTATGGTCCACAGTACTAGAAAGAGGAGAGAGCAGCTGCCTGACAAAACCCAAATCAAAACCAGTCACGGAAGCACGTTTAGAAAGAAAGCACATCTGATGATGTCATCTTAAACAACGCTGTTTCCTTAGTAATTACTTCTAAGTCATTCCGAATTGCACCAGAACCATGTTGTTCTGTTCACAGCTGACGTGAAGCTAACTAGTTTCTAACATAAGGCTGAATTCCATAACCCCTCTCTAGCCCCTGATCAATGGCACTATTTACTGTGTGGAACAAGGAATCCTGCACTCTGGCTTTCCATTAAACACTACTTGGGATTTATCCTCGGAATCCTGGAAGTTAGCTGATATTCTGAAAAGTAAACCATGTAATGTATTTAGGGCTGTACAGCACCTCCATGTCATTCTCTTTGCTTATTATGTAACAGTAAGAATTTAAAACTACTTTCACCCCATTAATTACACTAACTGTCGTCGTTACAAGCTCCGCCCTCAAGCTTACAGCCGCATCAGTAGTTTTTCGACTATAATTGAGTGTTATGTGAATTACTTTTCTTTTTCAGATTTAGGAACTCTGGTTACTGGTAACCACTTTAATGGTAGAGCTGTGGTGTTTGAGATCATGTTGAACATTATGGATGAAACAAACATCCTTTGCTCTGAAAATACATCAATGACAAAAAATATCGTGCTCACAGGGCGAAGCTGGCCTCTCTCTTTGATCCATCCCATGCTGAGCCAGAAGGAAATGAGTCTTTCAAGTTCACTGCCCCCAAGCAGCCCAAAAAGGTCCCCTCTGCTTTTGGTACGCAACACATTTCAGCATATTTTTGTGACACATGTCTGTAGCATTAGTGGATCTTGTCAAATGTGGGGTTTGCCATTTTAGGTCCACATCCCCAGCAACAAGCCCTTCCTCCACCAGCTCCAGTCGTCTTATTGGCTTTCGCGGTCCATGCATTTCGCTTGTAAGTATATGTGTCAATGAAACAGAATTACATGAAATGGCTGGCTGACTTCTGGTTATAATAACTAAGCATAATAGCTGAGGGATGTCTAACAAAGTGAGTTTTTAGTGTGAACGGACAGTATGTGAAGCATGGCAAGTTGGGCGTGGCCATCCTGGGAAACCATGCAAACAAAGAGGTGAGGGAATGATGGGTAAGAAAATCAAATAAACCACCATATACTGTATGTGATTTATATTGTGGTTTCTCACTCTGTCATCACAGTATAAAGTTCTGCTGTATGCAAGTCAACAGAAACACATCACTACAGCACGAATCCACCATGGATTTGTTCTCACTGCAAGTTGATCTTAGCTTTTTATCCCTTTTTATCCTCTCTTGTTTTCAGTAGCATCAGTGCTGTGTGTAACTATTCTCGCCACAGGTTCAGCCTGGTACCTACACTGCCTTCTATGATGATCAGCGGCAGAGCTGGTCCCTGAGGTTCGACTCGGAGGAAGCTAGAATAGACTTCTGTAAAGAGGTAATCTCACCTTTCTAATTACTAATATCTTGGAGTCATGGGACACTTATCTAAAAATGCGTAAGGGCTACAGTATTCTAATGGTGTATATACAGGGAGTAAAAAAAAAAGTTGTAAAAAAAAAAAAAGTATGAAAGCAAAAGTATTACAAGAGAAAAGATTGCGCCCCAATACACTGATGTAGCCTGGTCTGCTTATTTATTTTAAGCAACTTTGGCAAAGTCAACCAGGCTTTGAGCCAGACTTGTACTTTTGTACAGGCTTCATAAAAGACTTTTGACTCTTGTTTTTTTTGCTTTAATTTTCCAGTCCAGTCCCTGCATCTGACCAGTTTCATAGGAATGTTTTTTTGTGTGTTGAGCCACATGTTGCGTTATGAAGCGTTCAAACATAAAAAAAAAACAAGTGTTGTTGTACATTGATAAAATGACAGTACTCCCCAGTATTCCCACTTACTGTTTCTATAAGCTTAATTCTTCCAAATTATGATGAGGTTTATGTGCATAAACCATTCTGTCTCTAAGGTGTGTGTGGCCAGGTGGAACAGTCAGACCTTCAGGGACACACTGCTGACTCAGGACTTGGTCCATGGAGAGGGACAGACTGTCAGCATGGGGGACACAGTGGAGGTGGTCTTGTCTAGCTGGCTGCTTCAGAATCATGCTATAGGACAGGTATTGTCCTGTTTACAAATCTGTGGTTTTGTTTGCCAGGGTTCTTCCTTCCCCTTCCCTCTGTTGGCAATTACATTTTGCTTTCATGCAGGGAAATCTTTCTATCATCTTATCCTATCTTATCCGTCTTTTTTTTCACATCACAAACAGTTGTTTAAGCTTTTCGCTGCATGTATACGAGTATGTATTTGAGTACATGTGTATGTGACAAATAAAATTTGAAGGTAGAAGCCAGGAATGGATGTTGAAAATCCATATTTTATAAATTCAAAGTGTATATATTTTTTATTTATGAAGACATTAGATAAACACTTGCCATTTAAACAAGGACATCAACTTGACAAAAGACACCCAAGTCATGGTATATATATATATTTTTTTTTTTACAAGTGTGTCATGTTCCTTTCTAGAGATGTTTGTTACCTCTTCAGAGACGCATGATCTTTGTTTTGCAGTTATTTTATTCCAGCTCATGCAAAGAAAAGCTCCAGCGAGTGAGCCTGACCTCTAACTCAGCCCTGATGGTAAGTCTTTTATTTGATTTGTGAAAGCTAGTCTTTACACATTTGTCTTGTTAAATCCAACATAAGTCAGATTTGCTAAGTTCCTCTGTTCACCGTTTGTCTCGGGCAGGGATGGGAAAAGGGGTTGTTAGGGATGCAGAAAGGAGGTCGACGTCTTATAATTGTTCCACCCAGCATGGGTTATGAGCCAAAAGTAGTTTCAAACCATGTACCACCCTCCAGCGCATTAGTGATTGCAGTGGAAGTTCATCAGGTAGGCTGTCTCTCTTTCTCCCCATTGCACTGAGTGAGAAATACATGCTTCATTGTAGGGATTTTCTTACCCGTATTTAATGATAGTTAGCGGCTGATGAGATTAAGATTTTATTATTTTTTTTTAAGGTTAATTTCTCCAAAGATGCAGACAGCGTCGCTGCTGGACCTACAGACAGCTACAAGTCTCTAGTCCTTGATGTAGACAGATTCAATGTTGAGAGTTCAGTCCTGTCCGCTGTAGGCAACTCTGAACAAGGGTTTGTGCAAGACATGTTGAAATTTTGTATTCCTACACACCACAGCTACATACTAACATACATTAGCTTGCATTAGCATGGAATCTAACATAATTTTGCTTTGTAATTATTTCAATTGGACAATGTAATTAGATCCATAGTTCAAGACTAAATGTCTTACTATCACTGTCTCCTGTCACAATTGGGTAAAAGTAACGCATAATGCTATTTATCAGCACCACACAAATTTAAGACTCCACTGAAATGAATAGGATAAGTTGAAGTTAACTCGCTAAGTAAATATCTCTAGCTAACTTGTACATTATTTCTCTAAACTGCAGTTTAATATCTAATGTTTAACATTTAGAGATCAAGCACCCGATGTTAAGTGCAGAGCTGTAAATGAGCTCCCTCAGGTAAGTCACTTTAAAAGAAGAATTTCTGTTTGTTTATTTTTTAAGTGCATCAATATAACCGGATGCTTTCCAGATTTCTTCTTCTTTTGTCTTGACCTGTATTTCTTTTTATTTTTGTTTCAGTATTCAGATGAATATAATAAAATGTATTCAATGATACCTGAATAATATTCTATTTGAGATACATCAATGATGAATAATATATGAAAAGGTGAAATATATTTAAAAGCAACAATAGCACAATTATTTATGTTTGATTTATTAATGATCAAAGGGTTTTTGGGTGTTTGTACATAGAGGCAGATGGGTGTGTTTGTGGTTGTGTGTGTGTGTGTGGGGGGGGTGTATTACGCAAAGGTTTTAGACTGGAGGGAGGTATGGAGAAATGGTGTAAACGTAGAATGCTTTCAAATTTTATTTATCAATTTACAAAATGCAAAGTGAGCAAACAGAAGGGAAAATCAAATTCAAATATATTAATTTGATCTAAATCAAATTAATATATGGTGTAACTTTCCTTTGGCATCAATTTTTATACTTGCACAAAGTCAGGGATTTTGTAGGATAAGTGTCAGGTGTGATTAACAAATTATACAAAGGGATGGGCTAATGATCAATTTCATGTGCAGTTGTTAACTGAAAAAGAACCACTGTGTAAGAGACTTAAAACTGGATAATGACCAGCCAAACTCTGCTACTAAGGTGTAGTTGTGGAGGACAGTTTCATGTCTCGGGTCATATACCATGGCAAGATTGAGCACAACAGAATATACATTGGAACTTACAGTGGATTGCGAGTAATTTTGGGAGCAAATTTGTTTAACAGATTTTAACTTAATAAACGAACGAGGTTTGAGAAGAATCCTGACTGTGTGTGTGTGAGAGAGTCGTCCTACACAGTAGCCCTGCTCGAGCTAGAGGGAGTATAAGACTAGAGGGATGGAGGAAGTCGTTCCCCCCCTCTCGTCCTACTTGAGCTTCAAACAAGCGCACAAATACACACTAACAAACATACCTCTGTCTAGATTTATTTTTACGTTTTTCAAAGGTAAAGTGCAGGTTAAATTATTTTATTTTTACTTTATATTTTGTATTAATTATTTTTATATGAATATTTTTGGGTTGTGGAACGAATAATCAGTTTCCATTATTTCTTATGGGGAAATTCGCTTACTCACGATTAGACAAAATGTAAAATATTTGCCTGTAGCAGGAGGCAGGTTGTTTGCTGAAGGGCTGGAGAGCTGTACAATAATGAATGTCTGCGGACTATAATCAACCATCAATGCAATACCACCAGGAAGGTGTCTGATTGCCCCAATTTATTCTGCAGCAGAATGATGACTTCAAACATGTAGCCAATGAAATTAAGAACCATCTCCACCTTAGAGAAGAGCAAGGAGGTCCTGGAAGTGATGATTTTGGACACATAGAGCCCTGATCTCAGTAAAAGCTACTTTTTATTTCTCTATATAATCCCCTGCTGCACTAATGCACTTATCCCAGCATTTCACTGATACAATCAGTGTAGAAAGTTTTCTCAGTATCTTAGAGCCATGATTGGACTGCTGGTTTCATGTCCAAAATATCCGCCGGCCGCCCAAGAACCCATTTATTGGCCCATGTATGTGGAAATGACTTGGATCAGTAACTTGCTCAGGACTGTATGTGGGAGATGTGGCAATAACTCCCAAACAGTAAATCAAATGATCCAAGGCGCTTACATGTTCCTCAGTTATTTTGGGTCAAGTATGAAAATGTCTTTATAGAAGGTTATTTATTTTTGTTTATTTAATTTCAAAGTCAAAGTTAGAGTTTGGATTTAATTTCTTTTACCATAGACATGATTGCTTGCTTCTTTTCTCCATTGTAAACTGCAGCTTCCCGAAGCAGACAAAGCCACGTTAATGTCCCGTGTGGCATCACTTTTTTTTTTTTTTTTTTCCCCCCTCCAACATTTAAAATGACAATATATTCTAGGTTTACACTTCAAATTCCATATGTACAGCCCATGATGTTTTGACATGTCAGTGTGAGTTTTGCGTCTCTGTGTAGGAACGAAGAGAGACGCTATCAGTGGGTTCATCAGCCCAAGCTGTTTCATCTCCACTGCCTGTAGCTGGTGAGAGAGCAGATATGGCTTATCACATCTTTCTAGCTTTTTTCATATTCCTGTGCTGTGTTGCATTTCATCTGCGGTCTTCTTAAATCCTCCAGTCGTCCAACACCCTGAGGCAGTGAGTACACGCGCAGCTCAGGAGCTGCATGTCTGCTCAGATCGAGCGTTTCAGGTGGAGTGCTGATCTACTACAGTATATTCATTTTCTTTTTGCTTTATCATCTATGTTATTAGTGTGAAAGTATCAAAACATCATTATCATAGCAATATCAGTATCTATTACATTTGTTCTGGCACCTAAGTGTTTGACCCTATTAAAATCTTTTGCTTTTGGTATAAATTTGGTATAATTTTGTCACTTCCAATTTGCTAGCACATTTTTTATATACAGCTGTGTTCAATATAATAGCAGTCCAACATCAGTAACCAGATCAATAATTGTTTTTGGAAGAAATTATATTTCTTCATGGTAAATATTTTACTTGTACTGTAGGTATAGTGGAGTAATAGAAAACCAACAGACCCAACAGTTATGATTGGATGCACCTGATTCTGTGTAATTTAATCATTAATTGAAATGGGGCGTGTTCAAAATAATAGCAGTGTAGAATTCAATTGGAGGAGGGAAAAACAGGTGTCAAACAAGTTCCCCTTATTTTAAGGATAAATGCCGAAAAGGTTTCCCTGTGCATTTCCCTCTGAAAATCAGAGTAAAACGGGTCCTTTCAGACGTTGTTCAGAACAACAGCGTACTTTGATTCAAAAGATGATTAGATTAGAGATGGAAAAAAACATACAAAGAAGTGCAGAAAATGATAGGCTGCTCTGCTAAAATGATATCAAATGCTTTAAAATGGACATCAAAACCAGAAAGATGTGGAAGAAATCAGAAAACTACCATTCGAATGGATAGAAGAATAACAAAATTGGCAAAGACTTGCCAATGATCAGTTCCAGCATGATCAAAGAACACCTAAAGTTACCTGTTAGTACTATTACTATTAGAAGATGGCTATGTGAAGTCAAGCTATCAGCAAGAAGCCCCCGCAAAGTCCCATTGTTGAAAAGACATGTGCTGAAGAGGTTACAGTTCGCCACAGAACACATTGACTGGCCTAAAGAGAAATGGTGCAATATTTTGTGAACTGATGAAAGCAAGATTGTTCTTTTTGGGTCCAGAGGCTGCAGACAGTTTGGCAGGCGACCCCCAAACATTAAATTCAAGCCACAGTACACTGTGAAGACAGTGAAACATGGAGGCACAAGCATCATGATATGGGGATGCTTCTTGTACTATGGTGTTGGGCCTATTTCAGTGATCATGGATCAGTCTGACTACATCAGAATACATAAAGAGGTCATGTTGCCTTATGCCGTAGAGGAAATGTGGCGTGTAGTACAATTGTCACAGATGTGAAGCAGTTCTCAGAAACCATGGTTATACATCTAAATATTAGTTCAGAGATGCACAAGAAAGATTAAACTTCAAGCATTTTTGTTTAAACGGTAAATTCATCACTTTATAAAGATGAGTGATGACATTGCTATTTTTTTTTGAACAGGCTAATATTTGTTTTTCTTCACTTACATTAAACTAATAATACATTACATTTAGCACATTTCTCTTCATGATGTGATTCAGAATAGAATGTGCAGGGTGTCCAATGCATTTATGTGATTTAAATTAAAAGTTGTTATATGGATACTCACTTCTTTTCAACACGCTGCTATTATTTTGAACACAACTGTACAGTCGTGGCCAAAAGTTTTGAGAATGACACAAATATTAGTTTTCACAAAGTTTGCTGCTAAACTGTTTTTAGATCTTAGTTTCAGTTGTTTCTGTGATGTACTGAAATATAATTACAAGCACTTCATACGTTTCAAAGGCTTTTTTCGACAATTACATGACATTTATGCAAAGAGTCAGTATTTGCAGTATTGGCCCTTCTTTTTCAGGACCTCTGCAATTCGACTGGGCATGCTCTCAATCAACTTCTGGGCCAAATCCTGACTGA
>JAQQZS010000017.1:10886666-10904898 GCA_030068045.1 Platyallabes tihoni | reverse complement strand
TAACATTTCCAATGACACCTGTAACCTGTCCTTTTTCCACCTCCGTTCAGCTCTCCTGCATTCCCTTCTAACAGCACGGGTATCATCATTTAGCCATGGCTCTGATCTAGCCTTTGATCGTCTGATTTTTAAGGGAGCTGCCGAATCCAATGCGATTTGACAGGCAGAATCAAATTGGAATATTAGCTCCTCAGTGCTAAGCGACGCTGAGGATTGTAAATCCCAATCACAAGTGAAAATCGCAGAGAAATGAGTGGCAGAGATGGGATTAAAAACACGGCACTGCCGAACCGAATCACACAATTTAGCAGGTTGAGAGAAAGATACAAAATCAAATAAAACAGGCATATGGTCTGAAAACACAGCATTCCCAATTTCCACATTGAGAAACTACAAAAATGTAGTTTCAGCATTTGTAATTTCAGTTACAATCATATCCAAAAGTTTACACCATTAAGAATTGACGGGGGTGTCCAAGTCAAACCTGGGACTTTTGATTGTACAGAAGAACAGAATACAGTTCAATCAGTAAAAATATCCATTATTTCTCTATATAATCCCCTGCTACACTAATGCACTTATCCCAGTGTTTTATTAGCAGAGTTGGGTATAACGCGCTACTGTAATCTAATTACTTTTCCTGATAACGCAGTAATGTAAAGCGTTACATTTTAAATGCATGTTATTTGATTTTACCAATTGGACCAATGTCAATAACATTACTAGCGTTACAATTAATTAATCAAAATGCATTTAAAAAATCATGTTTTGCGCGGCAGCATCAGTTTACGAGCATACGCTTTAATCAATTGTTGGAGAGCTTTATAGTTTTACATTTGATTTTGTAACAGGTTCACTCTTTGTGCATGGACGACACCACAGACACACGGACACAAGTCGAAGGCTTACGGGAAAAGGGGTAATTGTATTTAGAAAAAATGGGGAAGGAGAGGGTTAAAGGAGGGAGCAAGGGGAAAAAGCTTATGATTTTTAATGCAGAGAAAGCTCGAGATCCATTAACATGGGGGGGGGGGGGGTTTGGAGACGCCTGCGTAGGGAGCCTACGAAGTGAACGAGGAGCGACAACAGGTTGAGGCGCACGCCCATCACAGGCGCACACAGCAACAGATGTTTTCAAAGTAACGTAATTAGTAATCTGATTACGTTTTACATGTAATAATCTGTAATTAGTAATTAGTAGTAGATTACATTTTTTGAGTAACTTCCCCCGCACTATTTATTAGTGCTTGAATACTATCAAGATAAGGTTTCTCAGTATGCCGGGGCTAACTGCTTCACTTCTGAGGAGTTGGCCCCCCAGGAACTCCTTTAATGTCCCAAACGTGTGGAAAGTCCCAGAGCGAGGTCAGCACTGTGGCAATAATTCCCCGCCGTGTTCCTGTAATGTGCAAGTGGTGTTGGTGAATGATTGTGTGTGAAGTTTCCACAGACATGTGTCTCTTCTGCAAGTTGACGGACAAGTTATCCGTCGATTTTTAGAGATCAGGTGTTTCACTCACTCAGTGGGCAGTGGGCTCCGAGCCACCTTGGGTGGAAGTGTTATTTACAGACAGACGGCCTTCTTTAAACCTTACGCACCATTCATACCGTTTACTGCAGCTAACAGTTTCATTACCTTGCTGTGCTTGAAGTCTTCTGTTAGTCTTCGGTTTTACGCCATCACAAATCTCAGTTTGACTTGACCACCCCTCGCAACAGGATTTATTTCCCCAAGTCACATATTAGAGCAGGATATAACAAGGTATTTTAATCTGATATGTGTATGTAAACGGAACTGTATTGTGTAGTGGAATTCCTGAAGCCTTATATTAATAAGACTAAAAATGACGAACCTTGCTGAGGTCTTTGGTGGTCATGTGGCGCAGCACCTCTGCTGTGATTCGATGATGAGCTATAATTGGCAGGTAATGCTGAGCAGACAGCTTACACAGCATGTTCACCAGGTCATTATCCACACCAACTTCCTGTAGGCAAATAAAACAAAGTGGTTAATGCAATAAAACTTGAACATGAAGATGATTGGCCCATCTGAATCATAAGTTTAGAAATAACCTAACCTGCATGCGCAGCGACAGGGGCTTGGCGTCCAGCAGTCTTTGATACTGGATCATCCAGTAGTTTTGCTGAGTGGAGTCGCTCTTCAGCTCCATCTCCATCTACAGATAATATCCATGTGTTTAACATCAACGGTGTTGACTAGTGTATAAAGAAAAGCAGCAGCATGACATTTTCATGTGCCTTCATTAACGAATAACTTTGTTCTATTACATGTAAATGACTAAAAATTAAATCAGTGTTATTAGTTAGTGCAGAGAATATATTCCAGAAGATTATAAGTGATTTAAAGAGTTTAACGATTTATACAAATTTAGAAACAATGTGGTTTGCTCATATTATAATATTTGCTCTTCTTGTGCAAACGCAACCTGGTGTGTGTGTGTGTGTAAAAGAAGGGGCTCATGCATTTCAGGATTGTAATCTAATCACAATATTATACTGTACTAATAATGCATGGTTGTAATTATCTAGGGGTCGCTGTTTTTTTTTTCTTTCATAAATTTCCAGAAGCTGAACTGAGCTCATGGGTACTGTACATTGTACCGGTAGCTTTCCAATAAGCCTGAACCTGTCTGGTCATTCTCTTCTGACCTCTATCATCGATTTCTACCTGAAAATCACTTTCTGAATGTTTTATTGTGACATTTCTTTAAGTCCGTCGTGTGTAAGAATTCCCAGGAGAGTGCGAGTTTCTGAAATACTCAAGCCAGCACATCTGGTACCAACAACGCTGTGGCAGATGGGGCATGGTTGAGAGTCAGCTAAGGAGTCCACATCCGCTCTGCCACATGGTGAAAGTCATTTTACGCATGGTAGGCTACCTGGATAATTATATGATTGAGATGATGTAGGAACATGCCTAATAAAGTGTCTGTTGTGTGTATGTGCGTACACAATGTCACAGGTTACAAGTCGATTATTCCTTTATGTTGCTGATTTATCATCGGGTCCACAGCCTCCTTACCAGGATCTGTTTGAGTTCTATCTCCCTCTGGTCCTTCTGTTTCAGCAGCTGCTGGAGCATATCAGACAGAGCTGTCCTCTGTTCTGCCAAGGCCTCCTGACAAAGTCAAATTCCACACACACACACACACACACACACACACACACACACACACAAAATCATTACGAATGCATAAATAGCTGTTGCACAATCATGGTGTTAACCTGAGTGTATTGGAGTAAAAGTCACAGAAGCAAAATAATCAAATGAATGAAGAAAAATTAAAAGATGCAATAACAAAAAGATGAAGCAAAGTATTTTATGGATAGAATATTGAGTTAATTATATCAAGATGCTGTATCCTATACTGAACAACAAAAATTCCGTTGTTCCACATACAGAAATATTCGAAATACTCGAAAACAGCCACATCAGCTTCTACTTCTCCAACATACCTGCAGGGTTTCTGCATCCAGATTCCTCCTTTTAACCTCCAGCTTTGTCAGCTGCATTAACTCTGCCTCAATTAGCCTTATCTAGAGACATGAAGACATGATGAGGTGGTGCCAAAAAGGAAGAACCAATAAGAAGTCTCAAAGTGCCCCTGAACCATTATATGATTAGAAACGATTCGATAAAAATATGTTTTAATTCCCAAGTATCCAATAATATGACTGTAGCCGTTTTGGGCTAAACTAAATATAGATAAAACTAATTATAATTGACACATCTTTAAATTTGGGCAACAAACCATGACAGCTTCAAACAAATTAGCTTATTTAAAAAAAAAAAAATTTGGGTTTCCCTACCTCAAAAAGGTTTCTTCTTTTAAACAGATCTATATGATTTAAGTGCTGCTTTTACACATCTGTATCTACAGAATTAGAGTAGGCCACCTATGAGAAGTTTCTGAGTGCAGGGGTACTTTGAACACTACAGTAGGTGAGTCTGCTGGTAGTATGTAAACATAAAAGGTTGACCGAAAATGCTGAACAATGTAGGAAATAGAAAAAAGGGAGAAAAAAAAAAGAAATGGTCAGCTGCAAATGAACTGATAACTAAATACTGAGATTCAATATGAAGCTCAAAACTAATTCAAATTTTCAATAGTAATAATGTCTGCACAATCATTCCAACCTGCTAATGTGTGTAAGTGAACATTGCCTCTACTCAGTGAGGTTGTGTTTTCTGAGATTAGCAACCAAGACTAAGTTTCTGAGTCATTGAACACAAGACCATGAGTCTAAATCTTAGGACTGGCAGAGAACTTGGACCTGATTCATAAGTGAAATTGCATTAAAATTTTATGAGACCACACTATACTTAAACTTCCTGCTAGATTAATAATGTTTCTCTAATGCTGATTTTCTCATCCTCATGTGCATCTCAAAAAGTATTCATGAGGCGCAAATAATGCGTTTACAGCTGAATGCATGCAGATGCACAAAACTTCATGAAAACCAAAACTCTAAAACTAAATGACAAACTGTGAAAGAGCAGCTCCTAAGTGCTGTTAGCGCAAAACGTTCCTTTATGCAGCTCAGAAATTGTAGCACATAAGCTATGACTTACTTTTATACACTGCCTGGCCAAAAAAGTTTCCCACAAGATTTTATTCAACTGCTTTTAGCTTTGACTGCAGCATGAAATGTAGTGAAAATGATTCCTCAGGTTCTCAGGACCACTCTTATAATTTTATGCTTGTGGCATCAGGGAAGAAAAACAAAATCATTGATGTGACAACCTGGTCATTCAGTACATTCAGGTTGTCACCTGACTTCATTTTATTGACATATAATGTTGCCGAACCTGGACCTGACTGAAACAACCCTGGATCATAACACTGCCTCCAGAGACGTGTACAGTGGGCACTATGCATGATGGGTGCACTTCTTACCCTGATACCTCATCACTCTGGAATAGGATTTATCTGGACTCATCAGACCACATGACAACTGTGCAATCTTTATGTTTCCTAGCAATCTGAAGCCTTTTTTCCCCTGATGAGCTTCATGAACAAGTTGTTTTCTTACAGCCACACAGCTGTTTAGTCCCAATGCTGAGAGTTCTCATCACATTGTGTGTTTAGAAATGCTCTTATGCTCACTATAAAACATAGCTATGAGCTACTGTAGATTTTATAGTATGCAACTTCACCAAGAGTTTGTGATCTCTAATTATATTCGATCATAATTTGTTTCGATCACATTTCTTCCACAAACTAATTTAAATTTTCAATAGTAATAATGTCTACACAATCATTCCAATCTGCTAAGGTGTGTAAGTGAACATTGCCTCTACTCAGTGAGTTTGTGTGTTTTTTGAGATTCGCAACTCAGTGTTTAAGGTTCTGAGTCATTGAACACAAGATCATGAGTCTAAATCTTAGGACTAGCAGAGAACTTGGACCTGATTCATAAGTCTTTTAGTAAAGTTGCATTAAAATTTTATGAGATCACATTAAATCTAAAACTTCCTGTTGCTTGATGTAATGATTTGACCCTTCTAAAACCGTGACCTTTCATTGGCCAGGCAACATACAGAGGGGCCCAAAAATTTTATATACACTTCAACATGAAAAATATATGCCTTTTTTTTTTGACGGTCACATGATTGCATCAACGATGGTGTGACTACTCACCTCATAAACATAATACTACATATTGCTATATAGTATTTTTGAGCCCCTCTATATATGTACACACACACACACACACACACTGTACTGTAATGTGTGGGTGTGTGTTCAATGTGTGTGTGTTCAAAGCAAGTTCGATACATGTAATGACTGATTTTCTTAATTTTCATTAAAAGTGTGCAGGCAATTTGAAAAATAAGCCATTCAAACTTTAAATCTAAATGAGTATATAAAATTGCAAATCATTGCCAAGTATACTGATTCAAGCCTACTTATAGAGCTACAGATTAACAAAAGTAAAATTATAAAATATCAAGACTTTTGGAACCAAGTGTATTTGCCATGACAAACAATTTATGGATAAATTCTTTTGAAAAGAAAAATCTGGCTCTCCCCTAGGCTCTTGAGCAAGACCATTAACCCACAACAGCTCAACACTATACCAGATTGTATAGTGACCTCCCAAAGAAATAAATATAAATATAAACATAAATGTAAACCATGATATCTACCTGGTTGCGAATATAGCCATGCACACTGTCCCTTTGGAGCTGCAAGGCCTCAAAGGCTGCCTTCTGCATCTCCTCCTGCAAGCAAGACAAACCAAATTTGCATTCATCGTCTCACTAATTGTAAAATGCAATAGCATTTGCCAGAGAGAAATCTGATCCTTGTGCAGCACTCCCGTCTGAGTAAGAGATGAACTGCCTTTTACCTCCTGAAGGATCTGGCTGATGGCTTTGCTTTTGTCAAGCTGCTGCAGGGCCAAAACCTGCTCAAACTTCCTGTCCAATTTCTCCATGCTAAAAAAGAAAGAAATTAAGGCTTAAATACCCAAGCAGAAAAAAAAGTCTACAGTGTAGTACGACAGCATTTGCTTGTACCTCTTGCAGGCTTCAGACACCATATTCTGTCTCCTGGTCTCACTGGCCTCCTGCAGTAACCTCACTGCATAGCTCTCAGATAACATGGTCTGCATAGCAACTGTACAGATAGATAGAGACATTGTGAGCTGACCGATGAATCTCACCAACTGCGTGGGGACAGAAGACCAAATATCTAGGTCCTGAAAAGGATTTTTCCTTAAATGGGAAGAGGAATTTTAAAAAGTCTAAGAAAATAAAATTGGACATGATCTTTGGTAGGAGGGAGAGCGTCCCTCTCAGAGAGACACTATCCCACCTTAGACATTGTGTACAAGTTTGGATGTAGAAGAGGACAGTTATGCATCATTCGATCAGCCACAAGATTATGACCACTTGTCTAAAATTAAATTCGTCCCCCCTTTTGCCACTAAAACAGCTGTGTGTTCTGACTCCATTCTATTCGAACCAGCATTAACCTTTGCAGCAATTTGAGCTACAGCAGCTTTTCTATTGAATCAGACTAAACAGGTCAGCCTACACTCCCCACACTGTTTCAGACTAGGCCACCCATGACATTGGATTGCATTTGGTATGTTCTGAGCACTGCAGAATGCAAACATCGTACAAGTGCTCCATTTTTGCTTGCCAATTTTGTTCTGCTTTGAACACATCAGCGTCAGGGAAAAGAAATTTCACTTGCTGTCTGATATACCCCGACTCAACCGATTTCCAGGTGCCACTGTAACGAGATATTGTAACTAAGCCTACTGTGACAAGGTAACTAAAGCTACTGTGATGCATGAACGCATGGGTCAAAGCAACTCCAAAACCGCAGCTCTTATGGGATGTTACCAGTTTCCAGTGGTCAGGAAATGCCAAAAGAAGCCCAAGGAAGGACAACTGGTAAACCGCTAACAATCCAGCAGTAAATACTTTAAAATAATAAAGGGTAAAAAGTAAAGGAGAAGCAAAATGTTCCATTCTGCCTTTGTCCTGCCTGTGATTCTACCTTTGGGTTACTTTTTGTTTTTGGTTTCATGCCAACCCCAATTCAAACGCGTATACAGTACCAATCTTTCCTTCTTAACCTTAATAGTTGATATCCAGCCATTTGCACCTGAATAAATTTGTATAAATACATCTGTATAACTTGTCCATCAAGAGAACTACATTTATTATAACAATATATTCATAAATAACAATTTGTGGTTCTATGGTTACAACATACTCAGTGGCCTATCATGTAGGGATGCCACAAAACCTTCAGGAAAGTAAAATGAACCAAAATAATTTTGACTCTGAGGTTTTAATTAATTGTTGAATGAAATTATGCAAAACATTCCCTTAAAATTTTGCTGAATTAGTTTTAAATTCATGTTATGTACAGTGGAACCCGAAGAATACATGTAAATAGAAATAATCCGTTTTCTGTCACTATGAACTATATTTAACTTTTAATGTATTTTGTTTCCATCCCAAACTATAACACATACAACTATACAAAAATGATTCAGCACTAAATATAAACATAAACTGTACAGAAGAGAGTGAACACTTCATTTTTATATGTACCATTAATGCACTTTTCCTAGAGAGACTCACTGATGTGAAGAAATGGAGAAGAGGAAGATGTGTGGGGAGGAGGTTAGGGTTGGAAGGAGAGTCTCCATCCATAATAACACTGGGTAATTCTCCTCCAGGGGTTTCCTCTCTTTTTTGTTTACCTGGCCGCTGGTTCGTACATGGCAGCCATTTTCACAAAAAATCTATCCATTTATGCACAAAATCTTTTATCACGTGTGCGTTTCGCGACCGCGGACTGAGCAAAACTGATGCTGGGTGGTGAACTCATGCCTTTGTTCAGCTGATAGCGGCAGCTGGGGATGGTGGTTTCTGGTCGAGTTCCGAGGAGGAGTTCATGAACAGAGACAAATTTTAGACGAATTTTTTGGTCGTAAACCGATTTATTTGTACGGAGGGCAGTGTGAACAGAGGTTCCACTGTACTAAGACAATATCGTAAAGGACCTGCCTTTTGGGTTCCATTATAAACAAAGATAACTTGAGAAAATCTTAAGTACAGTGAATTATAGAGAAATTATTCCTCTGGTCAGCACTAAACTACAAACCAACATGAAAAATCCTGGCAGATTTATCTTAGGTGTAAAACACAAACAGATATTTAAACAATGAGCATGCCAAAGTCTTCTAGCTAGTACTGGTGAATAAAATTATTCTGATTTCTGAAATCATGTTGGGACGTTTTTATTAATACTTTCTTAGTCTGAAGATTAACTTTGTATCCCACCTGCAATATCTCTCTTTCTCAGAGTGCTGGCTTCTTCCTGTGTGACGGCAGTAAGCTGCTCCATCCGGATTCTAGACGACGAAATAAAATCTTAAAATAAGAACCAATTCTGTGCTTTGTGGCTATTCACCTTAAAATCATAAACCTGATCTAAACAAGATACTGAATGGCTGCTACAAGATAAATCCTTAGTGCTGAAACCTGTGGTATTTAGTGTATTTCACAATAAAGCAAATGAGTGCATGCATGGAGTATCTCAGACCAGGTTTTCCCGGGAGAGACTCTGGATCAACTAAAACCTGGCCAGGATGAAGCAGTTACTATGTATGAATGAATGAATGAATGATAATAGACCAGAGACCGCAGCCTAATGGATTGTGCGTGTGTGTGTGTGTGTGTGTGTGTGTGTGCGCGCGCGTGTGTGTGCGTTCTCTGAACCACTAGTGTACTAGCATATTCTATGTCTGTGGCAAATTTACTGTTCCATCCTGAAGATCAATAACAAGCACTTACCGATCTTCCTCTAACGCCTGCAGAAACTCAGCACTTTTTGCTTGGCTGCAGAAACAAAATTTCTCAAAGTAAGACCAAGCAAGTATTTCTGCTTTCTTTTTTAGGAGTGAAACATTTACTTCATTTGTTTTCGCACCGTTTGTTGTCCAGCAGCAGATTAGAGATACGAGAGGCGATACTGGCTTCAGCCCTTCGAACTTTTTCCAGCAGCTTCTGCCTCTCAGCCTCCTGGACCTTTTGCTGCTGGCTGACACCCTGCTCTACTCGCTCCTGCTCCTGGAAACACAAGGTATATGCATAAAAAGGGAAGATATCCTGAATTTCGCGTCCAAATTATGCACCTGCAAATCAGTCCGCTCTAAATTTAAAGACAAAACTAACTATCCCAATGTTCGTCAGGATTACAGTGCCTTGCAAAAGTAATCATAATCCTTGAGAACTTTTCCTTATTTTGTGATGTTACAACCTCAAATGTAAATGTATTTTATTGGGATTTTATACAATGGACCAACACAAAGTGTCACATAATTGTGAAGTGAAACCAAAACGATAAATAATTTTCAAATTTCAACCAAACAGTATGATGAAGCTCAAGGAATACCCCAGACATGGTGCAGTTCTTCAGCAGGGACAGGTAAGCTGGTCAGAGTTGATGGGAAGATGGATGGAGCCAAATACTGAGCAATCTTAGAAGAAAACCTGACTGGGGTGGAAGTTCACCTTCGAGCAGGACAACAATCCTAAACATAAATCCCATTGAGAATCTGTGGCAAGACTTGAAAATTGTCTCTCCAGATGCTCTCCATCCAATCTGACTGAGCTTGAGCTATTTTGCAAAGAAGAATGGGCAAAAATTTTACTCTCTAAATATGCAAAGTTGGTAGAGACATACCCCAAAAGACTTGCAGCTGTAATCGGAGCGAAAGGTTCTACAAAGTATTGACTCAGATAATTTTTCAAGGATTTTTCAGATAATAATTTGGAAAAAAATTGGAAAACTATTTATAACTTTCCTTCAACTTCACAATTATGTGCCACTTTGTGTTGGTCTAATTTAAGTACATTCGTGCTTGTGGTTTTAACGTGATAAATGTGGAAAGGTTTAAGGAGTATGAATAATTTTGCAAGGCAGTGTACATGTTTTAAGAGAAAACACTGGATACGAGTGTCTAAATAACCATCAAGTACTTAAAAACGTGCCTGAAGGGTTTCATTTATGTGTGTGGAAAGATAAATGCTAGACACTTTTCTAATGGCCTACCGTCATTCTGCAGGTTTTATAAAACATACAGTATCCTCACTGTTATAGGTTATAAAACATTGGCACAATTTTAAACTTTACATAGGTGTAAATGTTAATACGTGTAGACTGACACAAGCTATAATCTGTAACACGGGATATATGCCACGTGCCAGGGTAGGTGGTCTTCCCCCATCACATCCAGTGGTCTCAGAACAAGCTCTGGATCTACAGTGACTCGGACCAAAATGAAACAGTCACCAAAAATTTAAGAGTGAAAACAGGTTACCAGTTTGACCGACAGGAGCATGCACTCTTTGCGTGAGTTGTTCAGAAGAAGAAGCTGTGTTTGCTCTCTTTGTTTCTCTTCCAGGTTCTTCTCAAAGTTCAGCTTCTCCAGGTGCTTCTGCTCCTGATATGACCAGACAGGAAGAGAGAGAGAGAGTGAGAGAGAGAGAGAGAGAGAGAGAGAGAATATGATCTTTAAAAAAATAATAATGAATAAATAAAATCCAATGTCCATTATAGTGAACTAATAAAGACTGCCCCAGCATACCTTTATCTTCTCATAGTCCATAAATTTGCTCTGCCATATAAGAAAATGCGTGTTAAATCAGTAAAGAACACACTGTATGAAACAAAACACATCTTCAGTGAAAAACATCTTTAATGGTTGTTTCCTCTCACATATACAACTTCACCTAAGAGAAGTATGACGTCCAGGGTTTGTGCACAGATTCGGGTATAAGAGATTTACCGCACCTTAGTCGACTACATCTGGTAGTTATGGACAAATTATGTCTAATAATGTAAAGTATACACCCTAACTTTACATTATTAGACATAATTTGTCCATAACATCTTAGTTCATTGTCCCAGATAGATAGTTACATGCAGGAAGTACCATTTAACAGGTTTTCAAACTCTCACCTGCCAGGCTAAATCCTCCCCATCCACGCAGTCCAGGCTCGACTTGTTGCTATCATTTTCTAACACGGGCAGCAGGTACTGTGAGGGAGGACAATACTCCAGCCCCAGCTCTGCAAAACACAAATTACATCAGCCGTATTAACAGGAAATAATCACAGTATGTGATTTAATCTGAGTAATATCTGACTGTAGAAAAACTGTACTTTTACCTGAGCAGAGAAACCGCTGGATTTCTTCTGTGCCTGCTGTACAGACTGAGGCAGGAGGGTAGCTCATAACGCACGCATCAAGGGTCAAGCTCTACACACACAGATTTTGACCTTAGAGCTCATCCCAAATAACCAAATAAAGTCCTGGAAATATGTTGCACTGGTCCACAAGTGTGCAGGTTGTATAAACCTAATCTCAGAAATGGTTCCCGAGGAAGTCACAGGAAGATAAGGACTGTAACGGATATACCTGACTGGCCAAAACAAGTTACCTGCTCTAAGATTTCATTCAGTCACCTGTAGCTTTAATTATAGCACACAACGTGGTGGCCGGTTCATGTGTGAAAATGATTCCTCATGCTCCGAGAGCCACTCTTTCGTGATGCGAGTCCAGGAACATGCATGTGCCATCAGGGAATAAGAACTCCAAGGCAATGTTTCCAGAGGCAACTGTATATTACAGGAACATTCCTGCATGCGTTTCCTCTGATGCCCTCATTGCTCTGGAACTGGGTCAATCTGAACTCATTAGATCACATGACCTTTTTTCCACGGCTCCAAGGTTTAATCTTTAAGCTCCCAAGTAAATTTAAGTCTTTTTTTTTTTTTTTACAAAAAAAGTGGTTTTCTTTTGGCCACACAGCTGTTTAGTCCCAATCCTTTGAGTTCTCATCATACTGTGTGCATATGGAAATGCTCTTACTTTCACTAAAAAAAAAACAAACACTGCTCTGGTTTTACTGTTTTTACATGCGGTTAAGTTCATCTTCATTCATGAATTTTTTTAAAGACCACATTCCTTCCACAAAGTTCACAGTTCAGCAGTATTCTTACAGGTTTTGATAATGTGTTGAGAATGGCTCTTAACCCAGTTTCAGTAATTTTCCTTATTTGTTTTCTTGTTCCTTATTTGTTATTTATTTATTTTTTATTTATGTGTATGAGTGAAATGCTCGGTTAAGGTCCTTATTTCCTTATTTATAGCGCCGAATTAAGCTGAGCTTCCACCTCCACATAGACCAGTGCGAAATTGGATTAAACTAGTTTCACGCTTACCTCAAGGGTTCGGACGTTGGCCAATTCTTTGGGCAGCTCTCTGATGCTGTTTTCACTCAGGTCCAGCGTGCGCAGACTGCCCATGTGTCCCACGGACGAGGGCAGCTCACGAAGGCAGTTCCCTTCACACAACAAAGCTCTCACGTGATTATTCTTTCTCAAAGAGTTTTCTTTTAATTATTTACACACTGCAGAAAAACACTAAAACTCGACACTTGAAAGTAACTTTTAATTTAGAGAGACGAACAGATACGATATCTAAACTTCACCCAATCTCAAATCCGCACCTTTCATGTTTAGTGTCTGTAGATTCCGAAGATCGCCTATAGACACTGGAAGTGTCTTGATCTGGTTATTTTCTGCATTTAACACCTACAGAACGTCATCACCATTAATATGGTTATAACCAGAGTAGAACACAATGAATATTGAATAGAATAGCATGAAACAAAATGACGAAAGTTTGACCTGCAGGGAGGACAGCTGTCCAATATCATCCGGGAGTGAGGTGAGCTTGTTTTCGTGGAGGTCCAACACCTTGGGAAAGGACAAAGTAGCACACTGAACACTGGGCGTATATATGAAATGAGGAATTCTTTAATATTTCTGGCCTGAATGTCATACTTTTATAGTTGCTAGTGAGGTTATGACACAGCCTTTCTGTACCAATGACTTGAGCTCATTTCCACAGAGGATGAGCACCTGCAATAAAATAAATAAATAAACAGTGGCTTATATTTTTTACTCCAGCTTAAACAATGGGATACTTAAAAATATATAGGACTATGTCTTGTGGCACCCCTCATTGTTCACATGAAATTAAATTAGAGAAATGTGAACAAAGGTTTTACTGTGACAGGCTGCCTAAAGGTACAATTAAAAAATTGGTTGTTTATGTAACAACTTCAGCAACCTCATCTCCCCTCTCGTCTGTTTCAACCACTAAACATTCAGCATCAGCATTCAACTAATTACCATTAGCATTCAACAATTACCATAATTAAAACAATTACCATAACATTCAACTAATCACCAGTCTGATCATCCGTCATCATCTGCACCTGTTTTTTAATATTTCATGCTTTAATGATTCATAGGTCACTGTGTGGCATCACAAATAAAAACCATTCCTTTAAACAGGTCAGGTACAGGGACTAGACTGAAAATGCCAGAAAAAAAATGGAGGGGGGGGGCGGGGGGGTTAGGACTGTATATACTGTATATATTTACGTTACCTTTTTCTGTAGCACTTTGCAGATGGAGAAGACATTGGATGGAACCTATGGAAAATACACATTCTTTGTAAATAAACTTCAGAGTCACATCTATCATAACAACATCTTACTGCAGAGTTTCCCTGTATATAGGCTGTACGCCTCAAATGTAACTTGGCACAGAAGAAAATCTTTTGTGCTTTGTGTCCAAGCTGAACACAGCACAGCACCACATTCCAGGATGGAAGGCCAATCTGTGTAGAACTTGACTACATGAGTTTGGTGTCCAGTTGATGGCACTTAAAACGATTTTAAGATAGAAATTTTCACATTTCAATTTTTCCCACCTGCTTTCGATGTCTTGGAAATTACATTTATACAAACAATGTATGTGTGCTTGTTTAATGTTTGGATCAATGATAAGCTTAGACAGAGGACAGAAATCTTACAGTTAGTGTTTGTATACTGAGTTTGATTTGAAAGTATATAGAATTAGGGTTCCTTTTTCGCATTAAAATTATTTTCCTATGAAAGAACAATATTAACTCTGAATGACTTGCTGATCTTTATAATCACTCAGTCACTCGGACTAACTTAATCCCTATACCACTTATCCTGTACACTCTTGCGAGGGGGAGGGGGGTGGTTGGCTGGAGGCTATCCCAGCGGACTTGGGGCACTAACAGACAGGGTTCCAATCCATTGCAGGGCACAAGCACATATACACGCACACACTATGGGCAATTTGAAAGCACCAAATAGACTAATCTGCATGTCTTGGACTGTGGAAGGAAATCAGAGTACCAGGAGGAAATACACTGGGATTAGTGTATTTAGTACTGGGAAATAGTACTGGGAGAACATGCAAACGCCACGCACACAGACATGAGGCAGGAATTGAACCTCGGCCCTGGAGGTGCACCATCATGCCATAGATTTAGAAACAATACATTTATACCGAATTATATTTGGTAACAAAACACAAATGTGACTTTTAATTTTAAACTTCCATCATCAACATGTTGACCTACTTCCACTTTGGTCAATGATATCCTTCATTATCCAGGATGCTGTTCGACAACCTTCTAGTATCAATGTATTGGGATTCAGCTCTTGCTTCATGTCTACATAAAGACCATGATGCAGCAGCACTTTAATCCTTTAGTCTGTCCAGCTCTGACAAACTCTCCCCTACTGTACACTCTGCTCAAACATTAAATTTACAATAAATAATCAGAGGAAATCTTATAAAGACTATTTAACAAAAACTTTGTGAATGTTCTATAATCTAAATTTCATATTTAGTTTTTTATAATTGTATAACAAAGTGGTGCCCTAAATTGAACGTCTGGAGATAAAATCGAACAAAATCATTTTATTTAGTAAATATGTACTTATAAACTTTAATCTGTACAAAAACTGACGAATCTTTAATATTTCTATTTTTCTTCTTTTTTATTTCGGTCATATTGTTTAGATATATTGTCTTGTGTACAGTACTGTATTTGATATCAAACCAAAGTTGTGATGTAAACACATAAGGAGTTCATTTTGTTAAGCCGAGCTGATCAACAAAAAGTGAGAAAATATAATATAAGAAAATAAATTCATTAATGTTATATCCCGCTTATCCTGTGTACAGTGATTCCAGGACCTGGAGTCTATGTCAGGAGACTTAGGATGTGAGGTGGGGTACATCATGGACCCTTCACAAGACACACATAATGGGAAATTTTTGGGAATGCCAATTATCCTAATCTGCATACATAAATGCTGTTAGATTTTTGAAAAATTCTCATCCTGTTTGAACTGTGCACACAAGACTGACCAGTGTTTCCCAAAGTGTGGTGACAGTATTGAAGTGAGCAGAGAGAAACAAAGCTGTTTATAACATTCATTTAGTCATCTTATTCTGTGTACAGGGTCGCAAGAGCCTTGAGCCTATCCCAGGAGACTTAGGGCATGGGGTGGAACACACCACACACAAACACACAAACATACACACACACACACTACAGGCAATTTTGGGAACACCAATTTGCCTAATTTGCATGGTTTGAGGCTGTTGGAGGAAACCCACCAAGCACAGGGAGAACATGCAAACTCCACGCACACAGACCCGAGGTGGGAATCGAACCCCGACCATGGAGGTGCGAGGCCACAGTGCTGACCACTACGCCACCATGTGACCACTGGAGATTAATACAGCTGTCGTGATAAATAAATGATAATAAAACAACTTGATCACTGCTCACCTCTGTAAGCTCACAGTTAGAAATGTCCAGGATGTCATCTGCACCTGCTTCTTTAGCCTGTCAAAGGAAAAGACAGGTGATTGAAACAAACATAAAACAAGAAATGCAAAGCCTTAAACCCAGAGACACCTTCTCACACTGACCAGACATAACTGATACTCCAGGCGTTTCTTGGACTCCTCACTCGGCTTCTTCTTCCTGTAGAACAGAGGCATCCTGCATCCAGAGACTCTTCAGTTCCCTTCGGTGTTCAGCTGCTTATTCCATACGAAACTGTGTTTCTGTCGAGCTACAGAATTCCAGAAGCGTGAAGTAAAGTGAGAACGACGCCTTTCTCACAGACTCAGTGTCTAACTGTGGCTGCCAGGAGAGACGCAAGCTGTTATATGACCAAAAATTAATTAACACTTTTAAAAATTCCTCTTATATAGAGTACCTTTCCGTTGCTTATCTCTTTAGACAGTCACGTACGCCTCGTAGAAAGGAGCGAAAGAAAGCGGAGGGTATACACACTTCCTGACGTCACTAATCATAATAGTCCTCCCGAGTCCTGACGGTAAATGCAAATTTCGCGATACTTCAGAGTCTCGCAGTATTTCGAACTGAAACGTTTCACTCGGTTAGTCTCGCGATAGTTCGACGTCCTTTATTATCCCACTCTACGCGGTTCTCGTTCCTTTCCCTTTTCTCTTTAGGTGGTGAAGGTGCAACAGTAATCGGTCGTCCCGAATCCGGGTTCATCCGACACTTTCACCAATTCAAGCCGAACTGAGCTCAGCGACAACATGCCTCCTAAATTCGACCCCAACGAGATTAAAGTCGGTACGTTTGAAATGGAAGAAAAAAAAACCTGGTAACATGCAGACGGAGTGTTTTATTCTCACCGAGAGGCCTCGGCTCTGTGACCAGGCCCGGGGCTATTGACAGCGTGTATGGGTTAGTTTATTTTAGATGTTGTCTAAGTTACATGTTTTATCCGAGCAGTTTTTGTTTTAGTTAACAATGTAGCTAAGCTAACTACTTGTTCCGTTGCGTGGATGCAAGTTGACGGTGGTGAGCGTAGAGCACGTGCTTGGAACTGTGACCTAGAGAGGGCTGGAACTCGTGTTATTTTGACTACGTGCAATTTATCAGCTTCCATTTACCCAATTTTGGGTCATTTTATTTTAATCAGACTTATGTGACGTACTTAATTTTATGGCTGTCTGAACATGGACGGGAAGGATGGACTTCATGCAACTTTTGCCATTGCGCATGCGTAGGGTTGTGACGTCAGGCCGGACCCTTGGTGCATGGCTTTCAGAGCCCTGATTTGTAATAGCTGCTGAAAGCTATAGCGAATTGCTTTTTTCTTGTACCTCAACGAACACAGACGACTGAGGTTTTTTTTTTTTTCTTCCTTCCCGTCCAGCGCAGAATACAAAGCGTATAACTGTTTTCATTTTGCTAAAAAGTTTGAAATGAATGAGTGGTCGAACAATTACGAGGCGGATTTAACCTGGATAACGTGAGCACAGACGCATCGATTGGCGCATGCGTGGATTTCCGTGTAGGCGAGATTAGATATGGTGTCTCAGATTCAAAAACTACGGAGTAGAAAGCAATTAGTCTCGTAGAATGGGGAGTCACTGATGAAGGAAGGAAGGATTTAATGTTTTGAGGAAGACTGGACTAGAAAGTTCAAGACCCAAAACAAGTCAGGACAATATCAGGGAAGGATGCACAAGTTTTCAGGAAGGCCGATATGGAAAGTTGGCTGGAAAGACGAGGGAGAATTTTACCTACAGTTGGCTTTAATTTAACCAACCTACTGGATTTCAACTGCTGTTAAAATATTTTTTGTAATTATGAATGTAAAATTGACTAAATCTGATCTGACCCCAAAAAACTTAAATCTGAACAATGTAACATGTGAATGTAGCCTTGGCTGTCTGAAGTCTTGCTCATCTTCTGTAATACTAATTTTTAGTCTTTATTTTTTT
>JAQQZS010000017.1:10863489-10873685 GCA_030068045.1 Platyallabes tihoni | reverse complement strand
ATTGTGTAAAGCTGCTTTGTGACAATGTCAATTGTTAAAAGCGCTATACAAATAAAATTGAACATCACAATCATATCGTATCATATCATATCATATTATATCATATCATATCTTTTCGCTTAGTCAAATCCATGTGACTTTTTTTTGTCCAGCAGGGTATATACATTTTGCTAAACCTTGGGCTGATTTGATTCCCCAGTGCTGACTCTATGGCCAGGGCCCTGCTTATTAATTATAGAATTTCAGATATAACTTGTGAAAAATTTCATTCACAATAATTGTGTTTAATTCTAAAAATGCATTGCAGTTTGGTAAACTGAAGAAAATCTGAAGTTTTAATTTGCTCAATTTGTGCAACTTAATTGCAGATCCTATTATTTCAAATAAGAAGGCCCACTTAAAGAACTGTGGTTTTCTAGGGAATAAATACTTAGGCTGCATGACACTGGGAAAAATCTGCTGAATGCTGAGATTTCCACTGAGCTCATTTTCCTTTGAGTTGTATTTTTGGATCTTTGTCTAGTTTTGAACCATTTGCGCCGCGTGTTTATCTCGATCGCAGATCGTGCGAAACGTCTTATGTCGAAACTGGCCAAAGGCTTTGAGAAATGTCTTTTCGGCCCCAAAAGCATGTTCGTATGGCTTTCAGCGTAGTTAATATCACAGAAAAAGCTCAATAGGTTTATTTGTGTATCGCTGAAGCCTGCTACAGTAGTCACGTAGCATTTCAGCGCAGTTCACTGTGAATTTTCCATTCGGATCCAGCAATTTCGCGGCTAAACAAACATGAATAGAAGTCATCATTTGGGAGATGTTAATGTTTTTCCATTTGAATGTGTGTGCTGCAATGAGAATGAGGATGATGGATATATTGTTCTTTGCTGGCATGGAAAATACACCTTAACCCTAATATTATCTTCGGGGTCATTTGGACCCCATTCAATGTTCAAAGTCTCAAAATAAATGATTGAAATAATATTTTTTTGCTTCATTTTCAGTAACGTTTATACATAAACTTGGGTAACTATTTTAATTATGATAATTTTCAGGAGGTTGAAATTGCTGGAGTCAAATTAACCCCAAGGATAAAAGATGTTAGTAAATGAAGGTCACAGGAGGGTTAATATAAATTGGACAAGATTGTCTTTCTCTCATGAACTGAGCAAAAAAATGTGTACTTTACAGGGCCTGTAGCCTTAATAAAAATAGCTGTTTATTCATACACTAATTCTTACATCTCTGATGGATTTGATCCAGCATGGATTGTTAAGTTTTATACAAAGTCATGGAGTCTATGCCAGCTTGTGTGAATGTTGTCATTAGTACTGGCTGAACACAGTACCTCTGTTTTCTGGTCTATAAAAATATGTCTCTATCACGTTCTGGTCAGAATATAGCTGTGACCCAGTCAAACCTTTAGACCAATTTGAGGCACTCTTGACCTTGTCCTGACCTGGTTTTCTTAAATATGTCTCTTTAAATAAAAACTTTCTTTTGGTTGCTCTCATCAAGGGGTTTCCACAGTAGCACAGCAGATCCGCACACAACTTGACATTTGGTTTTTACTCCAATGTTATTTGGGCTTGGGACCACCCTTGCATGGGTAGTATGGGGTGTGGCAACCCACCCAAATAGGTCTCTTTAAATTGACCTGGTCAAATTTTTCTAGATCTTGAAACTCTAGACCTCTAGATCCTATCCCGCCCCCAAAACAAGCATTCCGACAACATGATCCTGCCAACACCATGCTTACTCACTCACTCATCGTCTATACCGGTTTATCCTGTATTCAGGGTTGCGGGGGGCCTGGAGCCTATGCCAGGAAACTTAGGGCACAAGGCAGGGTACACCCTGGCAGGGCACACACACTCATTTACATACTATTGGCAATTTGGGAAAGCCAATTACCCTAATCTGCATGTCTTTGGACTGTGGGAGGAAACCGGAGTACCCAGAGGAAACCCACCACTACGGGAGGAACATGCAAACTTCATGCATACAGAGACGGGAATCGAGCTTGGCCGGGAATCAAACCCAGACCCCAAGGGGGAAGGCGACACCACAACACCACCGTGCCGCCGCCAACATCATGATTTAACAAAAGAAAGAAACTTGTCCTGGTAATAAGCCATGCCTTCTTTACTTCAGATAAAATGCTTGGGGCAGCAGGCAGTGTTGCCACTTCACAATTCAACAGTTCAACCACCAGAACCCTGTTCAGGATAAAGTAGTCATTATAAATGAATAAACTAATTAATTTAACGTTTGGCATTTAGTCCAAACAAGGTTCTGTTCGGACTGAATTCTGCACTAGTATGTGTCCACCTGTAAAGTGCACATGAAAATAGCTAACAAATTACACTAGGTCAACTGCAATTGCAGAGTCAATTTGAGGTGTGCGGTTGTGTGCAGTTTGAACAAGTGTTGGTATGGCAAACAGATGTGACTAAAACAAATAAATGAAAACCCATATTACATATGTGGCCTTGCACTTTAGAGGTTAACACTTTACATTTGGAATTTTCACAAAGCCACGTAATCAGCTGAAGCGCAGTATGTGTAGGGAGTGGCAGACTCACTCTGTCAACACTTTAAAATAGCCTTCTTGTCATACAGTTAAGTCAGAGCTGATTACAGTTAACGGCAAAGAATTTCCATGATAATGTTTTGTTCGCTCATTTTCCCCATTGTTGTAATACCCCTCATCAAAATGCTTTGAGGTTTGTTTGATATATTAGGTCACATGGCAATTAACTTTTCCACTCTTTTAAGGGGAGTTTAAGAGGCCGCATAATAGTCAGGGATAGAAAAGTTGAAGCATCTATTTAAAATGTTAACATTAGCTAAGGCATCATATTGCTAAAAGCTACCTTTTATGGTTCTGCGGTTTATAATAGTTTTGCTGAGGTAGGAAAATCTGTACGCATGGACAAAAGAAGACTTCTTACAACAAAAGATGTAATTTTCACAAACACAAAAAGGATCTATTAGTGAGAATGGTGACAGATGAGAATGAGGATATATTGGCTCTGTTATATTGTGGAGTGTAGTTTGGATGGTTTAGGTCTACCACTGATTACCCATATGCAGGGATCAAAAAATAGTTGGATAAGTATTAAAATGATATGGTCACACTTGTACAGCAGAACCATGTGTTTGGTGGTTGACAATGTTGATTTTTTTAATGTTCTGAGTTTGTGCGATAGCAAATATGTGACCTGCGCTGTGTATTCTGTATAATTCTATCTATCTGTTGTGGTTTATTTCATGAATAATGCTGACTTTTTTAGTCTGTTACTTTTTTCTTGGGCTTTGTCCCTCACACCATAGGGGTCGCCATATAGGGTCATTTGATACACAAGGTTTGGCCCAGGATTTACTATGGACGTCCATTCTGTTGCAATCCTCCCATATTCTACCCTGGCTTGGGACCAGCACTGACTGGGTTGTAGGGCAAGGATCTTACCCAAGGATCCAACAGTGGTGAGCCGAGGGTGGCAGGGCTCAAACCCCCAGCCCCCCAGCAACTCTGACTCTCAACAGCCTGAGTCACCACTGCCCCCCTTTTTTGAGTCTGAAGTGAACAGGTCAAGCTTGGCTACGTCCATGCTGTGAGTTTAAATGAGTCTTGTTCAAGCTTTTTATTATGAGTTGTCCAGGCAATAGCAGCAGACGAGTGTTTTACAAAGCACTGGCAATGGTGCTTGAGTCAACCAACTTGCCTCCTCATCTAATGAACAAACCCAGTGAACTACACAGCTATGGCCATGAACATTGATTGGAATGCTGCCTAAAAGATCACTGTAATATTCTATGTCAAAGAAGTCCAGCAACAACTGTGTCACTGTCTTATATAAACAACCGAACTTTTCCATAGATGTAAAATCAGACTACTTCTTATGTATTGTGTGTCTGTCTTTAGCCTCTTCTACGAGTAAAGCCTCTGATGAAGGTGTTGGACAGGGCAACAAGTATGCATGTGATGGAACAAATGTATTTGTGATTATGCAATAAGATAATAATTACTTACATTGAGGACAGCCAAATCACTTGTTTGAGCATCAGTGCAACAAAATGATTAGCTAAATTAGTGCTAAATGGCAGATTCAGTTGTAGCCCACTAAGCTAACTTATTTGCAATTGTGAAACCACATAACCCTTCAATCATACGAATGCTAGAATAACAAGCTATCAGCACTCTTCACCAAGTGGACACACTTGTTTACTTCACCTGTCGGTGATTTTAATGTAATGGGTGAGCAATATAAGATGAACAAGTTTCACACTGAGGAATGTATAAGAGTGGAATGGTCACGTTTTTCCTTGTTTTGCTTTTGGAAAGCTTGTTCTGCCGTGTGTGAAAGTGAATATGTTACAAATCAAAAGAACAAGAACAACAACAATCTGACATGTGCGGCATTGTCACATGTAGAAAAGATTATCCATGAGCCACTAGTGATTTTTTACGTAATTGTTTAGTTTTTATTACATAATTTTGACCTCATATAAATTAGTTTTTTGGTGTTTGTTAGATAACTAATATGAGATTAGTTACACTATACGTTCCTTTTATTTTTAAACAGCAATTTCTATCCACTCAAGATGTGTCCACATCTGGCCATTATTTTTATGCCCAGCTGGGGAATTAATCTGGAACTTCTGTGACAGTCCTGAACTACTTCTCTAAATACTCCACTTTTGAGTTCCACCAACTTAATTTGATTGTTCCGTAACTATAACTGTTTAACACTGATGGTTCTGTGAATTGTGGAATGTTTACTGTGGCAACACCAGGTGTCAGTAATGATACTGACTGTAGTGACAGTTAAGTCTCAGAGGCTTAAGATCTCCCAGGCTCTTGCTTTCTGTCTTTAAAAAAATTACTTAAATTCATTTGAAAGAACACAGTATTGACTTGTAAAAGCCTTGCACCTGTTAACTGCTCGAACTTTGACAAGAAATGTCTGCATTTAATCATTCATCCATGTCTGGCTACTTGCTTTCTTTCGTTACCAGTTTAGGCAGTCAGTGTGTGACCTCCATAGCAACAGCCCTCATCAACCCAGCAGTTCATAAACAAACCAACAACACATATTATGACTCCTGGGTGATTCAGTTATGTCAGCTGAACTCATTCTTGGAGATCACTTCCACATTATTGCCGTTAAATCATTAAATATATAGGCAAACATTGGTTATGCTTGTTTTAGTTGGCCTGTAATAAGGAAAGGGAGTATACAGTGCCTGCAGAGAATACTTTACACACACAGTAAAACATCTCGGATGAATTTAAGTGAAGACAGCCAAATGCCTCAGCAGGAGTAGGCAGTAGGAAGCAAGGGTTTGAAAAAATGTCCAGGGTGAATTGAAGAGAATCAGTTCTGAATTGCTGCCTCTCCTCGGTCGGGTCGTTGCTGAGAGCAGGTTGCATAGCAGTACAGCAGCAGCAAACAATATGGTGTTGTTAGGGTGTTGGTGAGGAGAAATGCACGCACCCTGGACACATGCAAAGATTAAGTATCATTTCATACCATCATTCAGAGTTGATTATGCTTTGTGATGATCTCGCTGTATGAAACTAAAAACGACATATAAGGGAGTTCATGAAAACATTGCTGATGTCTTCATATAGAAAATACTACATACTATCAGTCTGCAAAATGTAAATCCTTTCCAACATGATATGTTGTATTTATTCAGCCAGTGTAGCCAACTGAGAATGAATTTGTGTATGCTGTTAACTATGAGCATAGCATTACTGCCTCACAGCTCAAAGGTCATTGGTTCGGTCCTGAGGTCAGGTTATTATCAGAGGTTCACTTAGTTTCACATTTTTATGTGAGTTTCCTCTCACTGATCAAAAAACCCAAATGTATAGTAACAAATAAATGTACAAATATACTGTATGTTCATGTGTAATGTTTTATAATAGACTTGAATCCCATCTAGGGTGTAACACAGCCTTGTTTCTTGAGTTTCTGGGATCAGCTCCAGATCTACTGTGACTCTGAACAGTGTAAAATGGACACTGAGGAGGAACAGACGGTAAACTCAGGCAAATACTGCTATTTACACTTTTAAATATTTGTATAATAAAACATAGCTACAGCTGTTTCCTCCAATATCCAACCTTCTTCGTCTGAAAACCGTTGTACTAATATGCTGATATAGCAAATACCCATTTCTTTTCTGTTGCTTGCGTTCCATAATGTGTTGACTTTTGGACATGCAGTAGCAAAGCATAGAATAACATAAAGATATGACATAAAGGCAGTTTGAATTCCATAGGCCAAGAAGTGCTTTCAGAGTTGGGTGTCTGTTGGGTGGCAGATGCCATGCTGTGCGACTCATGAGGGACCCATTCCATGTGCTTTCCCTTTTTCCCATTGTCACTGTCTTTGCAAAATGGTTCTAACCATGAATGTCTACAATCTCATGACTTCAACATTTTAAGATCTGCAGTTCTGCATCCATGAATTGTTGTGTAATGACATACTCAAAGACTCCAAGATGCTTAAAAGATACTAATTCAAATGAGATTCCCAATAATAGCCCTGTCTCTCCATCTGTTTTAGTCATTTTAATTGGAAAATTCATGAAATTGTATGGGTTGGGCTGGCTGTGAACATTTTTCAGTGAGGTATTTATAGACAATGAGTGTGTTAGATTTATGGGGGGGAAAAGGTCCAAACCATCCAGTTAAATTGTGGAAAATGGAGGATAAATTTAAGCTTCCTTTGCTTTCCATGACACACAACTGTGAAAATTGATAGTTTGAAGTGAGCAGTACTGTTGGTGCCCAAAATTCAATGAACATATACACTTAATTATGCAATTATCCAATCAGCCAATCAAATGGCAGCAATACAAAGCATAAAAAAACATTCAGATACAGGCGAAGAGCTTTGGTTATCATCAGAACCGGGAAAAATGTGATCCAACTCACTTTGACCGTGGCATGGTTGTTAACTTTTGAACATTTCTGTTGCACTGGGGATATCATATACGTATCAGTACAAAATTACTGATAATGGTCAACAAGTGTATATGCATCACATGCATATACACTACCGCTCAGAAGTTTGGGATCACCTTTTAACTCCATGATGGTTCCTGATTTTAATTTCTTTCTACATTGTAAAGCAATGCTGAAGGCGTCCAAAATATACAATAATCTCCTTTGAACAGTTAATGTTGAGATGTATCTGCTACTTAAAGCCTTCATAACGGCTCTAATCTGAGGTGCTGTTTGTTAATTGGTGATTTCTGAGGCTGATAACTCTAAATGAACTTCTCCTCTGCAGAGGTTAGTTTTGGTCTTGCCTCTCCTGGGATGGTCTTCATGAGAGCCATGCCACTTGACAATACTGTTCTTTCCAGAACTATTCCAGAAAGTCTGATCTCAGTGTCTTAAAATAACAACTGACTATTGTTTTTGTTGTTGTTGTTACATAATTACTTAATTCCATATGTGTTATTTCATAGTTTTGAAATCCCCAGGATTGTTGTAGAATGTAGAAAATAAATCACTAAACAAAAACAAAGAACTTTGCAAGTGATCCCAAACTTTTGAGCAGTAGTGTACGAACAAATGTGAAGAGCCAATGTACAGTTCATGCAAAGCCAGAAGCTTTAAAGGTTAATGGTTTTCTGTGTGAGATTAGTTAGTATTTCTCTACATTGAAATAGATTTTTCTTTAAGCATAAATTTACTAACCAACTTGACTTTGTGAGTATTGCACATGCAGAACATATGGTTTTGTGTTGTTAGTTAACTTAGAATCATGTTTTCACACTTAATGTAAGGAATCAAAATATAAAGGCTAGAGAAAACATTGTTTATCTTTTAACTCTTTAACTCTTTGATGGCTAAGAATTCTGCCATACCATTTATAATTGGGAACTCTAATACCAGTGCTTTGACTGAGGCTTGTCTCTTAATTGCATTTGAAGGTAGCATGAGATTCCTGGGGCAGACAAAACGGGAAGTCAGGACTTTTATTAACTGGTCATGTGAGTTACCATAAAATACTTGATGACGACCTAATTAATCAGCTGGGCTGATCAATTGATATGTTATTCACCACATCATGTTGTAAATTCTGATATTTTTTTTTACTTCATGGTATTGGCTGCTACTCATACCTGCTAGAGAGTGATTATTTACATTACTATAGATTTTCTGGTATATTGAACCAGTATGGTCCCATGACTACATAACAGCCATGCTGATATCCAGCACAACAGCACTCATCACCTCATTAGCAAGTAAGAGCCCCGGGTTTGTTCCCTTCATGTGGTGTACAAAATTTTAAACTGCTGAACAAACTGCTTCTTAGGGAAAGTTACAGCAGTAACATACAATACATGCACCAAAATCAGTGAAAAAACAAAACAAAAGAAATAAAAAGCCATATTCTATATATGCATATTAATATTGCAGCTTTAAAAAGATCTGGTCTTAGTTTGGTTGGAGGCAATTAGTAAGGAGTTAACAAATGTTGTGATGCTTGGCTAATGCATATAATATAACAGCTTTCCTCTTTAACTTTTAAGAATTGCCACTCACTGTTTTATTCAAAGCTCTGAAGCTTTTGACCTGGATCTGTGGGTCAACAAAATTGGACTGTATATCACCTCAAGGACCTTTCCTGTCATATTATTGATTTTTTTTCTGAAAATCTTATCGCACACATATATATCAGTGACTGATTTAGGGTCACACTGTCTGATATCACCAAAATTAGTACAGGCGCCCTGTTGAAGCTGGTTCCACTCAAGGTGCTTTCATATTGTCATCTAGGGGAGTTTTTCCATGCCACTGTCACCCTCAACCTGATCACCAGAACTGATATTTTTTTCCTTTTTCTTAACGTTTTCTAATTCATATACATAATTTTCTGTTTTCTCTAAAGCCGCTTTTCAGCAATGTTGAATGTTGAATGACCATTCATGAGAGAGTGAATTGACTCTGTATGATTTGTTTGTGCTGCCGCTACATGATTATTAGTCTGAATAATTTCATGAATAAGCAGAGTTCCCTAATGAAGTAAGTGGTGAGTGGATAGAAAAAAGCTGAATAAACTTGGTATAAAGAGAAACTGAGAATCAACTCTGAATTTACCAAAATACAGTATAATCGCGCCAGGTCCATATATCAGTATGCTTGATTATTAATAAAATAAATTAGGTGAATTGTTTAGCCAAGTACACATTGAGACCTTTTGTTTTGTTTTTTTAGAGTACAAGCACTGAGAATCCCATTTTCCAAAAGGATTTATGTCTACTTTTTCTTCCCTAAAATGCCTACCATTAGCCAAACATCACAATTATTTGTTACCTCCTTATTACTTGCCTCAAAGCAAACTAATCAAGAAATCAGACCAGATCTTTTTAAATCTGCAATTTTCATATGCATATATAATACATGGCTTTTTTTCTTTTTTAATTTACTGAGTTTGGTGCATGCATGTCAGTGCTGTGGCATTTAAATAACCTTCCCTAAGAAAGTGTTTGTTCAGCAGTTAAAATATTGTACACCACGTGAAGGGTCCAAAATTTATTAAGATTTCTACAAATTATTTTACTGGGCTAATGGGATGTTGAGTGCTGCTGTGCTGGATATCAGCATGGCTGTTATGTGGTCATAGGCATGATGGAACAGAGAATTACAGCACAACATTGAGTGTGATATTGAATTGATAGAATGGTTCTTCAAATACCATTTATAATCTACAGATTATGATTTGTTTATTTATTTAACCAGTTATTTTGCTCCACCAACACATGTTCTTCCATGATTGTTGAAACTAACTAAACAATTAATATAATTAGCCCATAACAGTCCAGACCTTTATTCTAATCAATTTGCTCAAGAAATGCAGAACAGGTTAATTATAAAATATAAGATGTTATTAGATCATTAGATCAAATTTACTTTCATTAACAAAAACACAAGATTTTAAAAATCTTCTTGTTAGTTCCATCACATGTGCTACCCAGACACATCACTATTTGGGGAATTATGTCATGGGTACACATATTCACAGGTTGTTGCTCTGTGTGCATGGAGTTTGCATGTTCTCCCCGTGCTTGGTGGGTTTCCTCCGGGTTCTCCGATTTCCTCCCACAGTCCAAAGATATGCAGGTTAGGCTAATTGGCGTTTCTAAATTGCCCGTAGTGTGTGATTGGGTGT
>JAQQZS010000017.1:10841813-10851903 GCA_030068045.1 Platyallabes tihoni | reverse complement strand
AAGTCTCCTGGGATAGGCTCCAGGCCCCCCGCGACCCTGATCAAGGATAAAGCGGTATAGAAAATGAATGAATGAATTAATTGAAATAAGTCAAACATCTCTTGGCCGACTGACTATGTTAAGATTTTCACACAATAGCTCAATGCCAGGCTAACAATTAAAAGTTGATGCAATGTCAATGGAAACATTCATTATGCATTCATCATCTTCGAACTCCAGCTTCACAGATTTGAATACATTGAATAGTTGATTTTCATGAACTGGGTAGCTCTTAATAACTTCAAAAATATAATTTTTTTTTTCCCATTTCAAGTGGTCCCTTTCACAGCAACTTTTTTCCAGTTTGCAGCTTTTAGATAAAAGATGTGAAACATGGTGTTGTTAGGTTCTCAGTAGTGAAACAATATTCGAGAAAGAGTCTATGAGTCTTGTTATTAAATAGCTCACGTCATCACTGTGAAAGTTCAACCTCATATCTGCCTGGGATTGGTGAATCATTGTGTGTATGACAGTAAACTGACATTTTGGCTCCTGGGACCTGAGAATTCCCCTTAAATTCATGAATGAAGCGTTTTTGACAGACGGACCTGACTCTTGGTCTTTTCTTACACTCTGACACACAAACTTCTTCCTTCGTCAGTATGTCGCTCTTTCTCTGTGAGAGTGGGTGTTGCGCGTCATTGACTGGGTGGCACCTATGTGCCATGTGTGTTAGTGTATGAGATGTTGTGGAGAAAGTGGGCTTGGTCTGACACCCTGTCTGTCCTGTCTGCAGGGGAGGTGAGAGAGATTACTACTCTCTCTCTCTCTCTCTCTCTCTCTCTCTCTCTCTTTACCTTTCCAGTATTGCAAAACAGTTCAAATTTTTCTTTAGATACATTTCATAGTGTTTGTCATTTCTACCTCTCTCTCTTTCTGCCTCACTGAAAACTTCAGTATGGATTTAAACATGGAGTAAACACGGTGGTTTAAGAGTGTATTTTGGAGATTTGTCAAAAATGTTTGTGTGTGTTTGCCTGTGTATCCCAAAAACCTGCTGTGCGCGCACACACACACACACACACACATACACACACACACACACACACACACACACACACACACACACACACACTATCATTTCACAGTTTGTTTGTTCATAGTGATGAAGATGATGATGATGATTATTATTATTATTCGTAGTTAAGATTACATACGATGATAATACTATATAATACTATGTGTATTATTCCAATCAAAGTCATCTGTTTTCTGTGTGTGTGTGTGTGTGTGTGTGTGTGTGTGTGTGTGTGATATATGAAAGGGGGCTGTCTGCAGCTTGCTATAAAAGCTGCAGCCACTGAGGGAATCTCTTCAAGGAGAACTGAGCTTACCCGCTGCTGCTGGCATTTCACACACTCATACTCAACACTACGCACACACACAAACACACACACACACAGACACACACATACACACACAGACAGCAGGAGTCAGACACTGGATTGCAGGGAAAACACCAAGGGAACAGAAGTTAAAGGAGGAAGACGAATCTGATGGAGAACTGAGAGACCGGCTGATTTTTCTTGTTTGATATTTCACCTGTATGAACTGTCTCTCCCTTTGGGCTTCAAGCAGTATAACTCCAGGGCTGTTACATAACACTTTACTGGGTCAAGTGCTGTCTTTGAAGATGATTTTAAGGCGATTCAATCTTCTAACACTGGTGCTCGTGTCCTGTTGTGCTGTAAAGGTGAGTCTTTCTATCAGAAAACATCTCAGTATAATCCTTAATTGTAAAAGAAATTTCACTGGATTTTTGTCATAACCTGGATGATGTCTGGAATACATGTGACATGCCATGGATTCAAATAATAATAATAATAATAAAATTATTAATTATGGAATTTTTAGAAATAATAACAAAACACAGTGGCTGGTAGGAAATTGGCTGTGCCGAGTTAAAGTTTTGTCTTGACCACAGAAAGCATTTTTCTTTATTTGGAAACTGTTTCTGTCACACAGTTCGGAGATATTTCAAAAGATGCATTATGTACTTATAAATGTTCCATATTTTCCATTACAGATCATTATTTGTTTTGTAAATAAAGTGCTTTGCTCATATTTATATTCTCTCCTTGCCCTTTGTGTACCTGTCTTGCAGATCCGGGGTGAATGTCCGTCTAAATGCTCATGCCCCTCGTCTCTGCCTTCGTGTCTGCCAGGTATCAGCTCTGTACTGGACTCCTGTGGCTGCTGCAGGGTATGTGCCAGGCAGTTTAATCAGGACTGCAGTGCCACTGAGCCTTGTGACCACATCAAGGGGCTGCACTGCCACCTAGGGGCCAAAGGAGACCCACAGAGTGGCTTGTGCAGAGGTAAGGGGGCATGTTTATATCAGCAGAGCAAACTGGAAATCCATTTATCTTGGGAACTGTCATGTCCTGTTCATTGTGTGTCTTGTTGAAGAGAAGTCTTTTTTAGGGGGCAAAAACAAACAAACAAACAAACAAACAAAAATATATATATGAAAAAGATGTTTCTTTAGAGAAATATAGGAAATCATTATTAATGTTCATGTTTCATGTTTTTTGTTGTTGTATTTCCCATGATTCATTAAAAAAAGAATAAATAAATAATAATAATAATAATAATGTCGGTTCCTGAAAACCTAACCCTAGTTCTGTCATAAACTAACCAGGAATATGTGTCCATTCTTACCCTGAAGCACCGTTATTAATGCTACTCCACTACTTCCACTCAACAGCCGAGGCTCAAGGTCGGCCGTGTGAGCTGGACGGCCGAGTCTACCAGCACGGTGAAGACTTCCAGCCTAGCTGTGAGCACCGCTGCACCTGTATGGATGGCATAGTAGGCTGCATGCCTCTCTGCCCACACCATGTATCCCTCCCTGACTGGCGATGTGCTCGGCCTCGCCTCACCACTCTGCCCGGACGTTGCTGCCAAGAGTGGGTGTGTGATGATGACAACACCATCGCTGAAGATGACACGATGCTCGAGAGCACTCCTTACGAATATGTTCACGAGAAACATAACAACTTCATCGGTAATGAGCTATTAATAATGGCAACAACACCATGGGACAGCAGTGCAGGAGCACCAAATAATGGTAAGAGGACTTCAGCAACAAAAGCATACAGATATTATTAAGGAAATGTAATTCATTTATATTCATTTGTTTGTTCTGATTTTTCATTTTATTCCCTTTTTGCCTTGTTTTTATGTTTAGAGTGGATTTCCTCCACCAAATCCAATGCGCCAGTCCCACCGGCATGCTTCCTGCAAACCACTGATTGGTCACCTTGCTCAGCAACTTGTGGAATGGGTGTGTCCAGCAGAGTAACCAATAGCAACGCAGAGTGCCGGCTTGTCAAGGAGACACGTCTGTGTCAGATCCGAGAGTGTGGCAATAGTCTATTGGCATCACCACTCAAGGTGAGTAAAGGAACAGGATGACAAAGTTGTCAAGTGACCCTACAGGATCATGAACTCTACTAGGGACAGTATGCTACCTGGACATGTGTTACCTTTATGCGTATCTATACTATTAACAATTATATGATTAAACTAGGAGTGAGGCAGTGTGCAACTGGTGTGGTCTGGTAAGAAGCTTATGATTGCACTTGTTGTAAATTGTTTGAAGCCCTGACAGATTCTGTAAAGAATAGTGTTGTAATAATTGAGTCTGGATTGGACAAATGCAGGGACAAGCCACATAGAGGGAATGGAGGGATAAAGTCTGGCAATGTTCTTGAAATGATTTGGCATGGTATCATTTCATACATGAGAATAATATAACAGAATGACGTCTAAAGTGATCAGAGGCTTATAGTCCGGTCTGAGGCAGATCCCCAGGCTCTATACTGTAAAGCTGGGAGTATTCACTGAATAGCTGCGATCAACCATATGTCAATCACACGCAGTCTGTGTGGAAATCTGAACATCATCAGCGTAGGGATGAAACTGTTGCCCATCCCATATAATTATATTGAGAAGTGGAAACAAATATGGAGCAAGAAGTGAAGTCTTGAAAAAAGTGAGAAAATTCTGATGTCAACAAACAAACAAACAAATGTCAAATATATACGGTATACTTAATAAGCTGAATAATTTTTTTTGATTTGGTGCTGAGTATGCCATAACATACTGCAGTGTTATCTAAAGGAAACAATGGACACAATGTCACAACCAATAGCTCAGATGTAAACCTGACCTGTGCAATATGAGTAAACTAAGTTAAAAAAAGAGTTCTTTAAAAAGCGTGCTCAACAAGGCTGCCCAGAAAAGTAATGCTAAAAATTACTGTTAGAAATCAGTAAGTACTGTACTGAACTCCTCTGCTGTTTAAGGACTGGAGAGATTGTAGCTTTAAGTTGGTGGAAAGACAGTCAGAACTAAGAGACATAAGGCTGATCTTCTTGGTTATGAGGTTGACATGGTTAGGGGGAAAACATGTTATGACTAGAAATTTCAGGTTGGATGTGGTAGCTCTGGATGCTTTGATCCTTTATGTAATATTTTTCCAGAGGTTTAAAAATAGAGAAGGGATAGAAAATGGCTGAAACTGCAGATAAATATTTTTCTATCATGTCTGTTTTTTTCAAGACAGAATTTCAGCAGTTGAGAACAGTTTATTGTAAGGGGAGAAAAGAGGTCTTGAGTTTCTTTGACAGTGGTATAGTAGTCAGTCTGCATTTTCTTACTATATTTGCCTCCTTGTACTGAGTCCATACACTTTTAAGCCTAGAATAATTGGCAACCACTTATTTCTATAATTTTTTTTTTTTTTTTTTACAAGTTCAGCCATCATTTGTTATTGCTGTATAGTGAAATTCTTTTGTTCACATATCCCAACTGAAGGGAAGTTGAGGTCAGAGTGCAGGCAGCAACAATGGCAACAACAACAGCTTAGTGGAGCTGGTGCTTGAACCTCCAACCTTCTGATCATTAACCTAAAACCCTAACCCACAGAGTTACCATTAACCCCTCAGTGCATTTTCTCTGGGTACTTTGGTTTCCCCAACAGTCCAAAGGCATACAGGAGGCTGACTGGTGTTTCCATGATTAGCTGTAGAGTAAGATTTGGTGGGTAAATAAGTGTGCCTGTGCCCTGAAACTGGTTGGCACCCCATCCAGGGTGTAACCCGCATTGTGCTCCGATTTCCCTGCGACAGGCTACGGGTCCCCCAGCAACCCTAAACAGGATAATAGATACAGTTATATAGTTAATGAACAGATGAATGTGTAAATTATAGTGTGTTCTCCAAATGAGAAAGAATAAGTCAATTCAACAGTAATCATCAATTAAAAAGGAGTGCTTACTAGATATGGATATAGTGCACCACTTAGTGGGGAAAGATAAGGGAAAAGTACTATAGGGTTGTAAAACTGTTTCACATGCTTCTCATACCTAATAATAAACATGCCATTTCCCCCCCTGCACCTCCTCAGAAAGGAAAGAAGTGTCAGAGGACTGTAAGGCCACTTGAACCAGCTCCACTCACATTCGCTGGATGCAACACCACGCGCCAATACCGGCTGCGTTCCTGTGGCTCGTGCATTGATGGACGCTGTTGTGAGCCCACGCTCACCCGCACGGTGCGCATGCACTTCCGTTGCCCGCAAGGACAAGAATTCACCCGCAACATCATGTGGATCATTCAGTGCAGCTGCACTCAGAGCTGCAGTATGGGATCATCAACACAGCACCCGAAGTCCATCAGCCTACCCAATGACATACATACATTTAAATATTAGGCTCATCTGCATAAACACACACAGTCTCCAAACATTACATGAAGCAAAATGTTCTGCATTTTTTTGTCAGCTATATTAAATACCCAGACTTATAAAAAATATATATATTTCTAAAAAGTTTCAGCTAATGAAATTGTGGACTAATACTGTATCTGGTTGATGGAAATCTGGTTACTGTTCAAATCCCTATTTAAAATACACATGAACTCTAGCACAGTTTTCATTCAATAGCTCCCTTTTTAATTTATGTAAGTGCTGTACAGATTTTGGTGTACTGTATATACACTGTATGTGCGTATCTTGGAAACGGTAACCTTTTACAAACTATATCGTAAAGATAACTCCAGTCAAATTTGACAGGCTACAAATTTGTTGCTACACAATGCGTCTATGCAGACTGGTATTTAACACTAAACATGACACATTATATAATATATAGAAACATTGTAACCCATTTATACATCTTTAATTGCAAAAGTAGGAGAGAATGTCTTTAATGTAAAACTGTAAATGTGTCTTGTACAGGTTTCATATTTATATCCTTTATTTCATGATTGTACAGACTTCACTTGTGGTGGAGTGTAGGTCTTAAAACCACCTCTATTTATGAGGTGAATATGAAATTATCAGCAATTATATTTTATATGCATATTTATGGATGTACATTTTTGCTAAATAAAGTTCTTATAACATCTGTGACTTGGTTCCTGTAATGAATAGCTCAGAATTCTGTCGTGATTTTTATTGATCCTTCATGTGATAACATTTATTTCCTAAGAGACACACAGTGCACTATTCAGTCCAATCATAATTATGCATCACTTTCTGGATCTTGGTATTTAAGAAAAATGGAGGAGGTAACCATAAGTAGTAGAGGATATCAAGATTGACTGTAAGGTTTATGAAAACCCAACCTCCTTAACATATTTAAAGCTCCTCATTCCTCAAGTATTTATAATATGGGTCGGCTTAAAAAATTAAATATCTATAGTTAAAAATTTATAAATATATATTTGCCATACATGACAGAGGAAGAGAAGTCATGTGGGATATTTACGTTAAGTTGGCCTACACAACATTCATGTCTTGTCCAAAAATATGCAAAAAATTATGGCATTTAAATGAGATATTCTGAAAATTCTTCTATATACACTTTATTTGTGTGGTGTAGGAGCTTTTTGGGAGAGAAAGTCTTTAATTGTCTTTTATTTAAGTATAATTTCAGGCAAATGACAGCTTGTCAAAGTAAAGTCAATAACTTACTGAATATACATCCCCAGTCATAACAGTAAAACGGTTAACATTAAAACCACAGAGGGCCCTTAGGGGTGTGCTGAAGTGTCTGGCACCATGACGGTAGACTCGGATCCTTTAGGTGCTGTGGGTTCCAGGGTTGGTCCTTTATAAATCAGACTTGTTTTTCTGTTGCATCGCATGGGTGCTCGATTGGATTGGGATCTGGGAATTTTGAAGGCCGGATCAGCAGTCTTAGGCTCTTTGTCTACTGGATCCTGTTCATGGTGGGTTGTGGTGCATTGAGTGTTCTGGTGCTTTTCTTTCATGGACAGCATTGGCTTTTTTCGTGCAAGTTGTTTGCTGGTGTATAGTTGGTGATCAGTTTGCTAATCAATAGTTGGTGTTTAGTGCATTTATATAACAATTCTTGAGAACCACTCGGTTGCATAGAAGAACAATATTCTTTACGGTAAAAAGTATGTAAGTCAAATGCTTTGTTTCATATTTCCATGAATTCACTGGACACTTCCATACCTAACATATTATGAGTGAGGTAAAATCCAGTTCAAGCACAGTTGTGGGTTGAAGGATTCCTGGCAGTGACATTATTTAAATTTTTTTCATTCACCAGCACAAAGGCAGTTACTGCTTCAGACCTAGCAGTTACACAAGACTAAGAAACCACATTTCTTCAAAGCAGACACTTTATGGTACAATGAAAAAACTCATCCCTGGCTTAATGTTGCTTTTAAAAGAAAAAGAGCTATGGCTAGATTTGCCTCAGTGTGATTTGGGTGCAGGCCTTCGTTCATTTTCTTGAACATTTCCACTATACACATAATCGGAGACTAGTGCCATAGAGCAAGCATAACAACAGTGTCCCAAATACCTCACTCAGAGAAGCTCATATTATAAAGCCCCTCAAACACAATGCTTTTCAAATGAATTTCACACACACTTGATCACTTAACCTTCTCTTCCTCAGAACATATACTGTAATATATAATAGGACATTGGCTTAAAAATGATGATCCATTCAATATCATGCAGTTTAAACCCTCAATAGTGTTTTTCGCTTGTTTTGGGTCCAATCAACCTTTAAGCAAGGTCCAGTCCAGGTTTCCAGGTAAAAACAGGAAAATGTTATGCATCTATTAAATGAGTGTACTGCTGGTGACTTTGTATTGTCTCTGTTTTAATATGCAACATCCATTTGGCAGGCACTTGTTTCCAAAAAAAAAAAAAAGCTTTGGCATCTCAGCTTCAGTAAACAGGAGGAAAACACATGGCATGCACTACTACCATCCAACCTTTCAGTACACGTGCCCAACCCTAGGCTGCACATGTGCATGTGTTTAGTGGCATGGCTTTGTAAGAAATTTTTAATCCCTACTTATACATACACTTTTTAAAGCTTGTAAAATTCTTTCTTTAAATTTTGATTAAGGATTTCCAGAATTATGTTACACTGAAAAAAAGGAAAAATAAACAGATTAGCCATAACATTCAAACATCCTGATTAATATTGTGTAGGTCCCCATTGTGCCAATACAAAAAAAACCTCTGTCTGCTGTGGCATCTGGCACCGAGACATTAGCAGCAGATCCTTTAAATCTTGCTTTTTGGGATGTTGGGCCTACATGTTTGGACTGGTTTGTCTAGCACATCTCACAGATGCTCGATTGGATTAAGATCTGGGGAATTTATATGCCAAGTCAATACCTTCATCATATTTCTCTAATCGTTCCTGAACATTTTTAAGGCAGTTTGTATTAACCACTGCTATTAGGGAAAACTATTGCAGTAAAATGTGGATTTGGTCTGCAACAATGTTTATGTAGATACTCAAAGCCACAGAAATGCCAAGGGCAGATTTTTTTTAAGCAGCACATTGGCCAGAGCATCACACTGCCTCGACTAGCTTACCATATTCCGATATTCCTATATTCGCCCTGGTGCCATCTCTTCCACAGGTAAGCAATGCACGTGCACATAGCCGTCCACATGAAGTAAAAGAAAACATGTTGCTTCAGACCAGGCCAACATCTTCCACTGCTTAATGATTCAGCCCACTGCTGTGGGATCAAACCAGATGGGCTAGCCTTTGCTCTCCACACGCTTCAATGAGCCTTGAGCGCATAAACCTGTTTCCAGAACACTGGTTGCCCTCCTTTCACCACTGCTAATATGTGCCAACCTAATGATAAATTGATTTAACCATTTTAGACAATTCTTTCATCAAACATGATATACTCTTGTTTTCTTTTTTTTTCCTTTCATGCAAAATGTTTTCTATCATTTTTTTGTGGTCTTATTATTATATTGTGTTTGTGGTATGACCAGGCACCATTGACTTAACTGTGATTAAGACAGTAACTAGAGATGCATTTTCACAAGAAAATGATAAATGTGATTACTCAGTAGCAGCAGATGACACTGTGTAGCTGGCACAAAATGTTATTAAAATTGATTAATATTGAATAAAGAACATTAACTTCAATGGGGGGAAAATAGAGATGTTTTAAACATATCACAGTGACTGCTGTCCTTCTCTCATGTTCTTCCCTCATTACCTCTTGTTTCGTGTAAAAAAAATGGCTTCATCATCAATAAAAATTATTCAACACAAAATTAAGGACATATTATCATTTGGTTCAAGAATATAATGATTAGATTTTTAAAAAAATCTTTATAATACCTAATACAGTGCCATCCATACCTCTGTAAGTGAAGTCCATTGTCTAGGCAAAACTCATTATTGCAGAGGTTAAATTGGACCATGATGTGAACCACTCCTGAGAAAGAGGAAATAATAGCATGTGTGAAGGGGTCCAGTCCAAGTCTGCTGGCACACCTGTAAGTCAGCCTCAGACAGAAAAGCAAACAACCTGAGCTAATAGCCTGGCAGTAGGATGAGCGCAATGGAATGTTACAATGTGCAGTTAAAGTCAAGACTAATCACTGGACACACCAGAGTGGAGGTGCATGTGAGGAAAAGATTCTATGATGATGTGTTACCGCGATCGCGGCGGGGGGGGGGGGGGGGGGGGGGGGGGGGGGGGGGGGGGGGGGGGGGGGGGGGGGGGGGGGGGGGGGG
>JAQQZS010000017.1:10822097-10841803 GCA_030068045.1 Platyallabes tihoni | reverse complement strand
TTTTGCTCTCTCCTCTCTTCCTCGCATCAAGTTGAGAGCTTTAGCACTAGTGTGACAAAAGAACAGGAAATGTGCAAATGTGTCAGAAATGTGCAGTATGGCATGTATGTACTGATTGTATAGTATTTTAAACACACATAAGAACAAATAAAAAAACATACAAGTATCTAGATTGAAAGTAATTATGAATCATCTTTATATATTTATATATGGTTGCTGCAGATTTGTCAGTTGCGCATCCATGATGTGAATCTCCCATTCCATTCCACTCCCAAAATACTTCATTAGATAGTTGTCTGGTGATTGTGGAAGCCACTAAAGTAAAAGTCATGTTCAAGAAACCAGTATGATCTCATTTTAGCTTTTTGACATGGCGAGTTATTCTGTGGCCATAAAGGCATGGACATGATCAGCAACAATACTCAGGTAGGCTGTGGAATTGAAACTATGCTCAGTTGGTACTAAGGGGCCCAAACTACGCTAAGAAAACATCCCCCACACCATTATACCACCAGCAGCAGCCTGAACCATTGCTACAAATCAGGATGGAGACATGCTTTCATATTGTTTATGCCAAATTCTGATGCTAACACCTGAATGTCATAGCAGAAATTGAGACTCATCAGACCAGGCAAAGTCTTCTATTGTCCAATTTTGGTGAGCCCATGTGAATTGTAGCGTCAGTTTCCTGTTCTTATCTGACAGGAATGGCAACCCAGTGTGGTCTTCTGCTGCTGTAGCACATCTGCTTTAACGTGTTGTTTGACATGTTGTGCATTCAGAGAATGTTCTTTGTCATAACTCAATTGTATTTTATTTACCGTTACCTTTCTATCAGCTGGAACCAGTCTGGCCATTCTCCTCTGACCACTGGCATCAACAAGGTATTTTCGCTCAGAAAACTACCGCTCTCTGGATATTTTATCTTTTCCAGACCATTCTCTCTAAACCCTTGGTTGTGCATGTACATCCCAATAGATCTGCTCTTTCGGAAATACTGTTTCATCTGACACGCCCATGTTCAAAGTCAGTTAATCACCTTTCCCCTTAATTCTGATGCTCGGTTTGACCTTCAGTAGATTATCTTACCATGTCTACATACCTAAATGTATTGAGTTTCTGTCATATGATTGGCTGATTAGATATTTGTGTTAAAGGGCAAATGAACAGATGTACCTAATATGGGTTTAAAAACCAAGGATTTGGAGCACAGTTGCTGCTTGGAACACGGTGTGTGATTACTCACTCAAATACTTTTGTAAAGCTTTTCCACTAAATGGTGAATTATTCACTAAGAATCAAATTTTGTAAGATCACATAAAAAAAACAAAGGGAAACTATCTGCAGCAGCTCCATGTTAGGTAATGCAAGCTACAGGTAAAATAATGTGATCTTTCAAACTCCATTTAATCTGTTAATTTAAGGCTTTTTATGCTGAGGTTATGAGACAAATGCTGAGATTATTTCAACAAACTCATCTGTCAACAAGCCTCAACAAACTCATATTCTGGGACTGTATTTAGTCAATTTTGCAAGATGGTTTTGGATAAGAGGCAATACCGAGTCAATAAACCCTCCGGAATCACTACTGAAGATAAATGAACTAATGAATGAATGTAGGAGTAGGGTAGTGGCACAGTGGGTAGCTCTAGGGTCCTAGTCTAGTTTTATCCTGCGTGTAGGAGGATTTTCTGTGTATGTAAAAAAAAAAAAGGCATAGCTTATTAATTCAATAAAATTTTATTTATATGATGCTTTTAACAATGCTCACTGTCGCAAAGCAGCTTTACTAAAAAACAAAATAGAGAAATGAGTCTGAAATGTGTGAGAAACTTTGTATAAATCAAATAGATTGTGACAGTGGAAAGAAAAACTCCCTGAGATGGCAACAGGAAAAAACCTTGAGAGGAACCAGACTAAATAAGGAACACATCCATATTTGAGTGATATCAGGGATATCAGTAGGGGCAGGGGTAGCTCAGTGGTTAAGGCTTTGGACTACTGTTCAGAAGGTTCCATGTTCAATCCCCATTGTTTCATCAAGTTGGGCCCTTGAGCAAGGCCATTAACCCTCAACTGCTTAGGTGTAAAATGTAAATATCAGATAGCAGGGATTGATTTGCACTCATACTGTGTGTTAGGAGGCTGGAAGTTCAGTATAACAGGGGAGGTGTTTCAGTTAATATGGAGTAATTAAGTTTATGTGGAGCCTCCAACCAGGTACAAAACTGTGTAGGAATTTCAGTCCTGAGCTATCGTGTGACTGCAGTCACAAGCCATCAGAGAATCCAATACCAGCTTCTTGGACAATTAAAACTGTCCCCAGTCACCACACACCTCCAAAGCAGACCACACGGGGCCTCCATGTGACGAGCTCTCTCATCAGAAGGGGGGCACCAGTAGGTATCAGTAGGTATTCTAGCTAGACAGGATAAATCACACCTAGATTTGTGGTTGTGCCTTTGTGTTTTTGCTGCCTTGAACTAGTCTTAAATTCAAACCAGGGTATATTCCCACCTCAGTGTTCCTGTAGTACCCTGACAAGAATAAAGTGGTTACAGAAAGTGGGTACAAGCGAATTAATTACTTCATCAATCAATTTTGTCCATCAAATTTACACACATTGCATTCACTCCCTCTACTGGTCAATTGCATGAAATAGTGAAGCAAAACCCCCTGTGTGAACAGGACAGAACTGAATGTTGAAGAAGAACCTTGACTTCTTTCATTCTCACTTCTTTCCATTTCCCCTCCCTTGCTGTGACACTTTCACACTCTCTCCACTGTCCCATGTTCTTCTTTTAGGTCTTCTCTTTTTTTCCATTTCCTCTCCCTCTCTCATGCAAAGGTATGAAAGCTGCTGAAACAAAAGGACACTGGGGATCCTGAGCTAAGGAGAAAGGCATGAGTGTATGTGTGTGGACATGGGGGGACATATTTGATAAAGATAGTAGGGGGCTCCAAAGTGTCTCATCAAAGACTAAGCTATTCAGATGAACCTTGAAGCTGTGTATTATGTCAGGGGGGTGGGTCTTTTTGAAGCCTTTGTATGCAGGATCTGAGTATAATCACACTATACTTTTCTACTATTTCCTTCCTTTGAAAATGACACCATTGTTTCAAGAGAGGGAAACAATTGTGTGCTGTGTTGTGACCACATTGCAACCCTTACCCTCTCTGCTGGTGGCACATTAGAAACCAGCATGCTGATCAAATGGAAATAATGGCATGGCTGTGGTGATCTGGCTTCCCAGAGTCCATTCGGGGCAAATGAGGTCAACTGCCATATGTGCAACACAGCGAGCAACCAGCCAAGCCATAACCCAATAACCCACACAAACACACACACTACTCATTTCTAAAATAAAATAAAACATAATAAAATCAAATAAATAGTATATTAATAATAACTTCTAGGTCTGTCCTGTTTAACCTTATCTACTCATACATAAACTTTGATTTTAAATAATTTTGTTTTACAATTACAAAAAATATGGGATTAAATTACAGTTACAGTACTATTTATGCAACAAGCTAAATATAAAATGTAACATGAAGAATACAAATTAAATAAGGAATAACTACCAAAGGACTTAAATGAAGACTAAATACTAGGAATGTGAACCAATTAAGCCGATATTTCAGATTTTATTATGGTGAACCAAATACAGTAAAATTACATTTTTATTCATAAACAATAAATATATTTACAGCATGTGTGATAAAGATCTTTGCCATTTTCAATTAACCAGTACGATAACATTTTCTAATTAATTATACCTTTTTTTATTATTATTTGAAGAAAAGCTTTTCCACCATAGCCTATTGTTACAGATTTTTAGAAGAAAAAAAAAAGAAATTAAGTTCCTTAGAACATATTTTTGGTTAAATGTAATTAAATTAACAATGTAAGAAATTATGGACATAATTATTAGCCATAACATTGACTTATTATACATCAATAAGAATAAAAAATAATAATTTTGATAAGGTTTCTCATAACTGAATTAACTGCGCACAAGTTTTCCGTAACACTTCCAGTAATCGACCACTAGATGGCGGTCGACAATACGGTTACATCTGAAATTAGTGAAAAGTGGGCACTATACATGTATTTAGGTAAACTATACAGTACGATAGAGTGTGTTTGGGATGCTGTTTTTACAAAAGGAGAAAATAAAGTGTTTAAAGCGTTTACACAGGGTCAGTGTAAAATGCTTAATACATACATACAAATTGTCCTCATGATAGTGATTCTTATTTATTTCTCTTTAATTTGTTGTGCTGGAGGCCAAACTATAAATGTACAAATTAGGTTTTATGTGGAACTAAAACAAACAAAACAAACAAAAAAAAAACATTTTTTATACACCATTTAAATGTATCTGATAATTGACTTAGTAATCGGTAGTATATTCATTAAAGCTTCCTAAATAAATTAATGGATGTAGGCCAATTCACTTATGTCTGCTAGTGAAGCCTAATTATGTCCCTGTACTTAGCTGATCACCTTGCCTGGAGTTCAATAAACAAACTAACTAACTAACTAACTAACTAACGAATAAAATTGACCACAATGCAAAAAATGGTGCTAAACTGTACATTTCACTGGGGTATACTCACAAAGTATACGTATTGTGTACATTAACATTTTTATGTAAAAGACACACACTTGAAGTACTAAAGTTGAGCAAAAACCTGCAAGAAGTGAATAGACATTTAAAGGTTTATGATCAAATATATGCATCAAAATATATGCGTTTTGATTATTTGTGTATATGGATAGAATATATATCCATCTTAAGCATGTCTAGAAGTGAAAATCCCACAGATAAATGACTAGGAATCTTGAAAATTAAAAACGCTGGGCCTTCTGAAAGACATCTACATGGTTTTCAAAGATCTCTTGAGGACAACCCTCTCTCATTCTGTACCTAGGTGAGTTTTTGTCAACAAATCATTAATAATGTATTAACTGTTACTTGCAAATCTTACTTGGTCAAAATGTGACATATTTTGGTGCTTACTTCCTTTATATATATAAAACTACACTTATTTCAGAAACTTATTACTTCTTGCATGTTTGTGTACACTGGCAAATTACAGTTTCACAGTGCATAATTTTAATGTCAAGGTCAAGAAACCAGAAGCAGGTATCTAAAATATACGCCTAAATCACTCACCAAAAATAATAGGCTATCTTGTGCTTGTATTGAAATATAATTATGCATTGATCCATGTTCAAAACGAAATTTACTGAATTACGATTACAGATCACAGCGTTAGTAATATGAATGGTCTAAATACGAATCCCCCAGTTATTTAGGAGAAATTAGGCATTGCAGTCAGGTACTATTGGGATACTGCAGAGGGAAACAGACAGTGGGATCCAGATGAAGGAGACCAGAGCCTGATATGCGCCTCATCAGGCCATTAATGTAAATCACGGCAAATCTGACAGGTCTGGCGTTAGTTAAAGCGAAGCTGTAATTGAATCACCAGCCAGCCAGATGTTCGCAGATGTCGATCGACTTGCAATTCTCGCTTTACAGCTGCACTTTAAAGCCTTCCACATCTGTCAAACTATTAAAGAAAGAATGCATATTAGGGCTTGGTGAACAAAATCTGAATGAAAGAGGCGTGCTGGAGAAGAAGACAGTCTGCTCTCACGCTGGGCACAAACCGATTTATTAAATCGTCGCTCTGCGGTGGTGATTATGGGCCATTTAAATTAGCCTCAAGTAGGTAAAAGTTGCTCAAATCCACATCGATCATTCTGTCAGATTTCCGCTCCGCCCTCCTGATCGCTGATTGGCTGCATCTCTGATACGTCACCAGAGGAGGGTCTTCAAAAGCGTTGACTACTGCTCGTTGTTCTGCTATAATTTAAGCGCAAATTGATGACGGGAAAAGCGACTCACTTCGTCTTCGCTCTAGGTGTTAAATCATGTGACAAACTTCCACTGGTCCTGTAACGGCACATTTAAAGCGACCAGGCTGTTATTCAGCAGATCTGTGTACATGCAGACATTGTGATGATCAGGGGCGGTCACACGGAGCGCGCCGGAGGGGAGACCTGAGCTGAAGTTACTTTTGCGCAACTCGGATTATCGATCGGTGTGATTTTCTACGAGGCGTTAAAAAAAGAATAAAACATAATTTCTTCAATCAGTTTGGTGACATTCCCTATACAGTCTCCATCGGATAAAACAGGTAAGTGCAACTTATTACAAATTGCAAACACTCTTCTTTCAGTATTTGATTTGTTCTTGACATCGTATTCAAGACATCCGATTTCGTCTTTGGACTCCAATTAATAACAACACCGTTTCAGCGCGTTTTAGACTTTAATACGATTGCACATCGGATTACTGTGCGATTTCATTTCTTTTCCTCTGTTTTCCTTCATGCATCTAAAACGCCCTTGCTAGAGGAACCCACTTTTGCCGACTTCTAGGCCACTTCTGTGGAGACTTCTCGTCTCTCCTGTGCAGAATTTATCCTCAATAGGGAGTCTCAGCCATCGCCGGAGTGTTAATTTAAAGAGAGAGAGAGAGAAAGAGCAAGCTGTTGTAATGAAATGGTGAGGCGTGCAGTTATGGCCCCAGAGCGCATTATTAAAAGAGGAGGATATATTACTGAAGTGCCTTAGTTCCAGCAGGCTCTGCTTATTACTCACTGGCTTCTGCTGCTATTTATAGCGACTAAAACTGCACTGAGCGCTCAGACTTAGGCTATTTATTTTAATTACGCAATTACGCGTCACTCAGTCTCGCATATGCGCATAGTTAAGTATAAAAGCAGTACACCTATATTTGTCCTTTGACCAAGAAATTAAGTTTTGTGATCAGAACCCAGTTGTTAAAAAATGTACACAAACTTTTGACCTGTGTTTAAGCAGGTTAATTGGGCATTTTATTTATTTGGATAATCAAGCTGTAGTGTATGCTGCAAAGCAAGAAACGCACGTTTTTTTTTCATCCATTCGTACACAAACTTGATTTTTTTTTTATTATTAAGAACTTTAAAAGCTCATTCATGGATGCTTAAAATGTTTCAAACACCCAGTCGAGTTCCCCCAGACACGATTAGCACGCCGATTAACGCCATGTGATTTGTCTCAATAAACGGAGCCATCGCTCTCGTGCGCAATCCATCAGTCTGTGCGCGCGCACAGGGGCGGCGTTGTGTTTCTCTTCATTAGCTCGCGCCCCGGTTTCCTGCTTATTTCATCAATCAGTACCGCCGGCGGAGCGGAACCGAGCGGTCGGTCATCTCTCCTCTCTGTGGTCTTTCTCTCTGACCTTTTAATTTATCGCATGGTATCGTTTTAATCACAATGCAGAAGTAATACAGAGTTCCCAAGAGCAAAAAGTTCTGCAGATTTTTTTAAAAAAGTAACTCCACCAAACTTAATTTTAGTTAATTCATTTTTGTTACCCGAATGAATACTAAACCCACGCTCAAAACAGTACTTTATTGTATTCACACATGCAACTGTTTACTAGGGCAGATTTAGGGAGGAGTCGACTCCTAAAGAATCGACTCTGTAAAATATGAATCATGAATACTAACTGTAAAATACTGGACATGAAAAGTACAGAAAGGTCCAAATATATCAGCTTGGGGTAACATTCCTTCAAACCTAGTAAACCCAGTAGTAAAGTAGTGAAGCCAGTAAAGCCAGTTTGGGGCATGTAGGGTTAAACTGCTTCAGCGTGCTCGGGGCTGTGTTACAGTGAGCGTGTTTTGCTGTAATTTTTAATTAAGCACATTTATACCAGTCAAGTGATGCTTTTGGTATAATATAAGTGATATAAAGTAATAAAACAATCTTGTGTTTTTCGTATGTCATCGTCTATACGTGATTTTTTTTGATGTATCGACTCTTTTGAGAATCGACTCTTTGGTGAATCGACTCTTATTGATCGACACTCAGTCATGCTGCTAAAACAGCGTGGTTTGTTTAGATTCACACACAGTTTAAATCTTTTCCTCTGGTTCCGGGTATTACTAAAACCACTTGCCATCTGCTTTTAGCTTCATTCTGATGTTTATTCACTTTGTTCCGGCGGTGAAATCTTAAACCTGGTCGTCTAAAGTGCTCACGGAGCCGAGCAGAATTTCTGCAGGGGAGTAGATAAGGCGCGTTTTAAACCTGTAGCTTGAGTGTTTAGAGGAGGATTAGTTTACCTAAGTTCTCAGAGGGATAATATAATTGTTCTGCATTGCAACAGCGGTGTGTGTGATATTCCCCCAGGGTCCCATTTCTGAGCATTGTCTCTCACTCTCAGGTCTGCGGCACAGGGATGATTAAAAAGCCGGGGATTTGCATTCTCGTGAAATGAACTGCAGGCAGAAGTATTTGCATTGCTGCTTTTGAAAAGTGCAGGGAGTTGCACGCAGTTCGCAGCCCTTTATTTGCAGGAAGGGTTGCATTTGGGGGTTGGTCAGGAACAATGCATAAATGAACTCTCACGATGCATCAAAACAATATGAACTTATTTTAATAGATACTTTACATTCATTCATTCATTCATTCATTCAAGAAACTTTACAAGAAATCTAATTGATCATACATATCTGCAAAAGAATATACTAATCTAATTGACTCCTCAGTATATTCATTGGTGTTGGAATTGGTTGGAACGGGCAGATAGTCAGTCCTCCAGCAGGAAGCCAGGCGTGTAGCTTCATGTCAGATTTAGGATATTTGGAACGTGTCACCCTATTTGCAGAGGAAGTGCTTACGCAGCCTGCCGCATAGGGATATTAGACCTGTTTAGCCAGTTTTTCAGTGTTGAAAGTACGACAGCATTACAGACAAACATACTTTCAAGATTGCCTAAAGAAGAAGAAGAAAAAATCGTCTTCTTTCTGGAATCATTTTTGTTCAAAACAATGGAGAGGGATGATCCTAATCAATCTGGGTAAGGCAATCAGTGCTTCAGCAGCTTTAAAGCTCTTGGCTAGTGAAACACAGGGCATGGCCAACGGAAGGCTGAGGGAAAGAGGCTCGAGTTGCATTACCGAAGACGGAAAGCTTGATTGTGCTGCCTGACTGTTTACATGGCTTGTGTGTTAAATATGTTTGTACTTTGCCAATACATGTATCACATTGTCTTGATTGTACTGCAGTGGTTCTTTATGTATCTGTATTTGTGCGTCCAGTGTGATCGTGGGAAAGCATGTGGCCAGCAATGAGCCCGGGGAGAGAAATTTACATTGAAAGAAGTCTTTGAGTTTGGTTGGAGCAGGTCACACGCAGCCTTCCTGTTGCCTTCCATCATTATGCTGACCCCAGCTTGACCTCTTCAATCAGAACAGCTCAGTTATGGCCCCTGGCCTTGCTTTAGCATCTCCTGTCTGCTGCTGGTTGACCTTTTTTCAGGAGAACACAGAGAGGAAATGACATGTGCAAGAGCCTGAGATAAGCATAAAGCACAGCTCTTTCCTCCCTTGCTTCACGTCAGAGCCTCGTAATGTGTTGGTCTCAGCCCTTTCCTCAACCCGGTAGAAGCGATTACCCCTTATCTACTGTGACAGTTTTCATTTTTTTCATGTGATGTTAATTCAATAATATTTTATCCTGGTTTACAATTAGAACACTGTATTTACAGATGACCGGTTAAGACATGTGTACATGTCTGATTGGCTCACCATGGTAGGCTAAAAAGATGCTTGAAGGTCATGTTTAGGATATAAGTAAAGATTTGCGATTCAAGATTCAGAAAACTTTATTAATACATGAGGGAAATTGCTTTGCTTTGTTATAGCTGCTCAATGGAGGAAAAAGAAAGGGAAGAAAGGACCACATCAATACAATTACAATTATAGGAAAAATCTAGGAAAATACCAACTATAAAAGTTAGGATCACAGTTTACAGCTGCATTATACAGCATAGTGCAATCTTTTTGTCAATAGCACAAATTTTAAATGCATAACAATAGATGGACTTTCCGAATTTTTTTATTTCTTCTTTGAAAATCGATAAGGGATTGATAAGGTCTTTGCTGTAAGCTGATTTCTGACTTTAAATTAACTAAATTCACAAAATACTTCAAGTAACGTCAATACTTTAATACCTCATGTCATGACCATGCAATCTTTCAGTATAATGCATCAGTCAAACCTGATGCACTTGTCTTTAACTTCAAGCCTGATTTAGCCCCATTACTATGAAGTTTAATGACAATGTGCAAGTCTGAATTAGTTGGCTTGTTTTTGTCATTCTGGTTTGCTTAAAAAATATACTGTATGTCAGAAACCTTGACATGAACCAAATTCTAAATGAAACCTGTCCTTGTCTGGATGACACAAGATTGAAGGATTGCGTTCATTACAGGTGCAGTTATATAAAACAAAACATTCTGTATACAGTATGTTGAAAGTGTTCAGTATGCTCGTATTGTGAGTAAGAGTGCTTGGATAACAATGGGACATGCTTGATTATTAAAAGCAGCAGTTGGTAAAAGGGGTAAAAGGTCTTCCATACAGCAGTGAGATTATTCTCAGAAAAAGGAACATGAGTCTTGACCATAGATCGTTCACAATTATAGAAGGTGAGTCATAGGCAGGGAAAAAATTTTTTTTTTTCGGGGGATAATGATGTTTAATTCAAGTGAGTAATCCACAAAAATGGAATATGAAACTTAGAATTATCTTGTGATATTTTATACAGAGTACAGACTGTTAAACGCTAATGGTTTTGCCAGACGTGTTGATTCCTCCCATGAGTATTAATCCAGATGTCAGAATTTAATTCCAGTATATTTAGCATTTGCTTATTGCAGTTTTTCCAATTGCAGTCCCGTGATGGTGAATAGCCGTGTGGAGTCGTCAGCTGTGGCTGTAACAGGTGGAGGTGGAGGTGGAGCGGGCCGTTTGTGTGCCGGCTGCGGTGGCCGCATCTCTGACCGCTTCCTGCTCTTCTCCATGGAGCGCTATTGGCACACACGCTGCCTGAAGTGCTCATGCTGCCAGGCACAGCTGGGGGAGATCGGCACCACCTGCTACAGCAAAGGGGGCATGATCCTCTGCAGGAACGACTACATCAGGTACCTCAAGCACGATGGGAGCAAATTTATGAGCACAAAGTAAATAAAAAATCTATGTAACTCAGATAGGGGAATATGGAATGACCCTATGCTACATTTATTTGTAATTACCATATGTTGTGGAACACACGAATAATAAATAGCGTAATGTGAGTTACCTCTTCTTATTATGAAAATGTTGTTCTAACTGTTATTGCCTACATTTTTCCACTCAAATTAATTGTGTTTGTGTTTATCCGTCTGAAATCAAAATATTACTTCAAAGTTCATGTTAATTTTATCCAGCATGGAACCAAAATGAGGAGCTTCTTGTTTTCATAAGTCTCCATAAGCATGATTGCATGCATATGTTCTACCTAATGGCTGACGCGGCCATCCGTGTTGTACCACACTGAGGAGTGTAGCCTTACCGAAGCCATCTGTAGCTTATTTTCCTGTTGGGAACCAAGCTGTGTGCACATACAGTAGCCAGGACAAGAGAATATAAAATGCCTCAGTCATGACAGGAACTGTGTGGGTGTGTGCAACATGGGCCTGGGAGCAGCCACATCCCTCGATGGCCTCCCACACTCCTTTCATGTGTTCCTGTCCCAAAAAGACCCGACCTTCAAGATGTGCCCATGCATCAAGGCTTGATTAGCTTAAGGCATGTTAGAAAGCATGGTTAGAAATACAGTGTAACCACTAAATCAGGGATGAAGCCGGAATGCATTGCCAAGCCATTAAAAAAAAATACACATTTTCTTATGCTTTAAAATGTCGACCTCTTCTTTACTTTTCTTCCAAGTCCAAAAATCTTGTGGTATTAGTTAATGACTATTTCCGCTTGCTTGCATGCTGTGACTGAGATGACCCAGTTCTCTTCACCCTCTGTTCTTTCGTGAGTTTTTTGCGCTGAATTCCAGAGGTGAACAGATTAGATTTGTTTGCAATTATGAGGTGCTTTGAAACTGACCTCTACTTGTTTGGATGTGTGCGGTGGTGCATTGGCCCATGACCGTATGGCACCGGTGCCCACACTGATCAGCACAGTGCCAAGTGTGTTGAGAATGCTTGGTTTAACCACACTGATAGTTTATTGCCTGTGCTCAGTGTCCCATTTGCTGGGTCACATGCGCTCCCAAGGGAAAAGAGGCTTGCAGACCCCAAAAAAGTGCTCGAATGGTGCAAGGCGGCAGATAACATCTGGCTGGCGCCGTGTCCTAACGACGGATATGGATGGAGATCCTAAGTCATACACTCGGCCTGAGATTAAGATGGCAATCTGGCCTTTATTGAAAAACAAACAAAGCATTTAACATGACCACAGTCCTAGCATGAGGATTCCATTTTAAGTCGCAGCATAGTTCTCTGTTCTTTTTATGTAAAAACAAACAACAACTTTTATGTAATATTAATAATGAATGACCGCTAAACATTTTGTTATTAGGGGCAGTACGGGGGTGAGTGTTGTACTGTACATACTTGTACATCCTGATTGTAGTTGGAGAATAAAAACAGAATGTTTAGATGTTTGGAAAGTTTGCCCACAAATATATATGTTCCGGTTTGGGACAGCATATTACTTTTCTTGCCTGCGAGCACACTGTAAAGCGTATTCAAACTGCAGCATATTAAATATGTATAATGTACTGTAGCTAATCAAAAGGGCAAAGATTCTTTGCCAAATGGCGCGGCGTGGAGCCTGAGGTCCGATAAAAGAAGGGAGCATTAATTAGGACGAACAGTGCAGCTTTCTGCCTCCCCCTTATTAAATTACTGTTTGGATTAAGATCAAAAATTCATTACTGTGGCTATGTTCGGTGCCAGGATAGCGATAGTAAGGAGGAAGGCTAGGGAAAAAAAATAGAGAGAGTAAGAGAGACAGCAGCTGCGGCCCGATCACCAGAATATCTGTGACTAAAAGTATATGTGATAAAACACCCCTGGGTGCAAAGGAACTGTGAGCAGATTTAGCAGCTCATGACATTTATACATTTAACATAGCTTGACACAAATGGAACCTGATCGTCGGAGAAATTTGTGTGAATTTGAGTGAAGACGATGAATTTCATTACTAAAAAAGCAAATATCCTAAAATGGCTTGAATAAATATATAATTAAATATTACTACATTTAATTCTGTCAAAATTAAGTGTCCGTGTTCCCTATGTGTAGCTCAGAATGCAGGTGACACATGCAAAGCAATTTTGTGTTGCTCAGAGTGTATTTGCATAATTGCGTGGGATGCATTTTGTATATAAAAAAAAAAGGGGGCTCCACCTGAGGGAAAAAAAAGTCTGTTTAATGAGAGTGTTTCTCGTAACTTAGTTTTTCATTATGTGATTCTGTCTCATTATTATTTATTTATAATAAAAAGTTATGGTGATCTGTGGACTCTCATAGGAACAAAGGGCATGATGAATTTCTTCATTATGCATTATAGTTATTTCTGAATTCATTAATTTATTTACTGATTGAATAATTTTTTAAAATATGTATCTACAGTTTTGGTCCTGTACGCCCAGCTTACTCTGCATGAAGTATTAAAATGAATTATGAAAACATGGCACTGGCAAGGGTTTAAAATCACTTCAGAGATTAGATGTACAAGCTGTACATATGTATTTTATATGCTTTATACCATACTGAATTTATTGAGCTCGCGTGCAGATTTTTTTCTTAATCAAGCTCAAGAGTAGGGCTTGTGCCCATTTGAGTGTTCTTCTAAAATTTCCTATTACAACCTAAAGCTCATGCAGTAGGCTATCCGCGTATACCCTAATGAGGAAGCAAAGGTGGATCAGAGGCTCCATTTAGCTAGGTCCCTCCCACTGCCACCAATTATGCCGTATTAGCAGACAGGGTGTAGTCAGCGCCTGGAGGGCATTGGTACCTTGCCATGGAGACCTGCAGTACAAGGCTCCAGTACTCAATTTATGGTCGTCTTTTTTGGCCCAAACCCAACATCCCAGCTTAGCTTTTAACTCTTTACTTTGAATTTTTTGATCTGATGAAAATAATGATGGTTATGATCTTTCACAAAGGGCATGATGGGAGCAGTTTGTGGTGACACAGTACATGGAGAATTTGCGCCACTTCATTTAAACAGTGGATAACATTTACTCGTAGAAGTTTAATCGTTCCCTTTTCAGCTCATTATAGGCTGCTTTGTCTGTACAAGAACATCTTTTGACCATTACATTTCTTGTTGTAGGTTGTTTGGACATAGTGGGGCTTGCAGTGCATGTGGTCAGTCGATTCCAGCCAGCGAGATGGTGATGAGGGCACAGGGCAATGTCTACCACCTGAAGGTGAGTCTACAGTGCAGGAATTTTTGTGTAATACTTTGTGACCTCAGAGTCAGTGAGAACCAGACTTTCTTGTGTTTTTAATGTAGTCTTGAGAAATAGTTCTCCAGGGCTTCTTGAAAGACTTTTTTGGCTTTTTTTCTCGCAAGTTTTGGTTCATTTACAGTCCAGTCCCTGTATCTGGAATGCTTTTCTTTAAGGCCACAGAATGACCTCTGGATCACTCGAGCATAAAAAACCCATCTAAATTAAGGCATGAACCAGTGAAAAATCAGGCTGGTGATTAGTATACTGTTGATGCTGAATGGTTGGAACAGACAAGAGGGGAAATGAGGTTGCTGCTGAGCTTGTTGCATAGACTATTTTTTAAAAATTGTATCTTTAGGCACTTTAGAAGCTTTTGCTGTAAATCATTTGGTTACATTTCTTTAATTTAATCTTCATTAATCTTTTAGTTTCATTTGATTTAATATTAAGAAGTGAGCTCTAGCTCACGGCTTTTGTACAGCACTTTTTATTATTGTTTTATGGATACATTTACTTTTTGGCATATGGCAGACGATCTTATCCAGAGCGACTTAAAAAAGTGCTTAAGTTTCCATATATATATAGTTTATGGTTGGTGAGATAATTAGCTTTCTATAAACCATGTCAAACCTTTGATATTCATGGTACAGTAGAACACCAGAGAACACACACTAAATGAGTCTTGATTAAATTACCTTAAATTAATTTAACAATGCATTTGGGAATATAGCTAAATTAAATATTTTATTTTAAATCAATGAGTTGATGTCACATTCTTGTACACTGTGAACAGTTTCATTTACCCTGTTCCTTCTCCTTTATTACAGTGTTTCACATGTGCTACATGTCGGAACCGGCTGGTGCCCGGGGACAGATTTCACTACATCAACGGCACCATCTTTTGTGAGCATGACCGGCCTGGGGGAGGCATGCTCAGCAGTCACCTGGCCCCACTACAAAGCAGCACGCTTCTACCTGACCAAAAGGTGATACAGAATCTCCATCAATCTCTACAGTGTCTGCTTTGATGTGGGTAAACACTGCCCAAAATAGTTCAACTAAACCCCAACAGAAATGCCCTTCAGGAATGTTAGAGATATTGCCCACAGCACACAAAGGCACTCACTCATTCTCTATACCTCTTACACTGCACAGGGTCACGGTAGGCCTTGAGCCTATCCCAGGGCACTTGGGGCACTAGGTGGGGTACACCCTCATAGGCATACAAGTAAATTTAGTATTCAGTATTTTACAAAAATTATCTAATGTAGGTCTTTGAAACAAGTATTACAGTGATGCATTGTTTGGAATTATTATATACAATATAACACATGCAAGCTATGAGGGAAATAATGCGAAGAATGATGGCACCCCTCTTTGATGATTTATGAATGAAAATGAAAATGTTTTACATAAACTTGGCATGAAGTTAAAAAGAACTGGAAGGAAAATGGAAAGGAGTACAAAAAAAATCCTGTTGAATTTAAAATGGAAACTTTCTGGAAACTTTGAGAAGAGTAGAAGGGTTTATCAGGGATGCATGAGGCTCTGTCAATGGGCAGTAAACATCTGGTGATCTGCAGTGACATAAACATAATTTCCACTACATTTTCCTACATACTCTTACCATTTTTTATCTTTGGAAAACATATTGCTATTTTCCTGTAAAATCAGACATTGGATTTTATTATTTATTTTACTTTCAACTACAGCAACTACGCTTTGGCCTGGTTAAGGCATCAGAGCTGATTCAAGGCATGTCCCAAAGTGTGGAGAAAAATAAATCAAGCATATTATATTGGCTCACTTCGATGCTGTATGGATATATATATTCAAGATTCAAGATTCAAAGAACTTTATTAATCCCAGAGGGAAATTGCTTTGTCTTGGTCATACAGTTGCAGAGGGGGGGGGGGGGGGGGTTAAACAAAAATACAATAAATTGAACCAAACATTTTACATATTGCACTAAAAAAATATAATCTGTATACTAATATTGCACTTGAAATGTAGTATAGCTTTCTATGGTGATATATATTTATATATATCCATACAGCGCACACACATCAGTCAATTTATATATAGAAACTCCTGGAATTTCCTTAAGGAGCAATAAAGTATATATATACTTTATAACTGAAGCCAGCAGGGACAAAATGGAGACAATTGGTATTTCAGCTATGTTTGTTTCTTTCAATGTAGACAAATAAACTCGTAGGTAATGAAAATTAATAAAAAAATACTTAATACTAACACTTTGTGTTATTGGAAAGCTGTCTGCAACACGGGCTGCTTGTGAAGTACTTGCATATCTGCTAAAACATCTGACAGTTAAACCTCTCTCTCTCTGTTTGTGTAGGTATGTTAAAGGGACAATGACTCAGCACAGCACAGCGTGCCTTCTGTTTTGTCCTTCTTTTTCTCTGCATCTTTACTCCTCCTCTACATCTTTACCTTGCTTCAAAAAGCGCTGATGTCCCTCCTTTCTGCAGATGAACACACCTTAACGGACTCTAAAAGGCTAAACAGAAGTTCATGTTGTTGATTTTTTAAACTGAGCTATCTGAGGCTGGAAGAGCTTCCTCCTTCGTGTTCAGGGTAAGATGAGTGAGCAGAGAAGATTAAAGTTACTGTTAATGTTGTCTGTGGGATGGCATTAAACGAATCCTGCTGATAAACCCTAAACACAGAGGATGAGGAAAGGAGGCTGACGTTCGATATTAAGACACTTTTCGTTCCCCCGAGGACAGCGTGGATGTTACGCGAAACACTCCTGACAGTCAAGTGCAGTGGACATTCTTACTGCTAATGGATAATGGTGATTTTTTTTTTTTTTTTTTTTTTTCTTCCAACAGAGAGAGACCTGGCATTTTTGTGGTTTATACTCTGTAAAAACACAATTTTCATAACTTTTGATTGTGATTTTTGTACTGCTGGTGTTTGCTTGTTTCACGTCATTGGCAGGAGTTTGTGTTTCTGTGGGCCTGATGTACTGATGTCCCGGGTTAGGAAACAAGGAGAATAGAATACAAATGTATGTATTCTTGTCTTTTATTGTTGTAATGTGTGCTCAGCAGCTGACTTTTTGTGTTTCTGAGCAAAAGTGCATTTAAAATGATATATCTGTATAGCTAAAAAGTACTTATTAAATAACTATAACCAATATGCATAGTCGTGTGAAATTTGTTCAGGTTAAAATGATATGGTTTCTGGGTATGATGAGGTTGAGTTATGAGTGTTTGAGGGGACTGACACTGTGGAGACATTTGGTTGCAGCTTTCATTTAAAAAACGATTTTCTATTGGTTACTAAGGTTATAGTTAGTGTAAGATTTAGGAGTAGCATTAATTACCTCCATTAATACGTATGTCAGTGGAAGATACTCACAAGGAGAATAAGACAAATTGTGTGTGTGAGTGTGTGAGTGAGATAGAGAGAGAGAAAGGTAGGGCACCTCTCTGGTCTGAAAAGCATGGTCGATTACCCTCAGGAATGGAATTCAAACACTCAAGCCTCAGTCATTACAGAATGCAATTAAGAGTGCGATGTGCTCCAGGCTTGGATTCTGCTCTTTTCTTTCCTTCTACCTAATTTGACTTTAATCTGATGCTCACAAAAAACCCTCTCTACTGCAGCATTGTTAAACGTGCTCCAACAGCTAACTACATAATCCAGCTATTTTTTTTGTTCTTTCTCAACCTCGTTGCCATAATTTCTCTCTATATTTACTCTTCATTCCCTTCCATTCATTAAAGCTGATTTGCTGAGGTTTGAGAAGTTTGCCCACTATAGTGTTTCTCTAATTGCTTTTTGGCATTAACCTCCTCCCCCTATATCTTGTTTATTTAATTAGCTGAATAAAGCATCCTTACTTTTTTAATGCTACATTTGGCCCACAATCACAAGGTGTTCATTTCCAATTTAATTTTATGATTAGAAAAAAAATGTTTATTCAGACTAAAATGGGTTCCAAGTGTAGCTCATTAGGTCTGTGTATGTGTTTTTTGGGCAATGGTAAAAGCCAGCTGTGACTTCTTAAATTAATCAAGTTCTGTTTTAAGTTCTTCTCTTAAAAGAGTGGGGTGAAGTTGAATAATTTCTTAATGCAAAACAGTTAGTATAACCGTGTTGAGTTTGATCTTTTCCTTTGTGTCCATTGTAGAGATTTGACCGATTGCACACATAATGCATCCCAAATGTAAATTTGAGCACTAAACATACAGATAGTGTCACTGCGTTACACATTTACAAAGGTGGTCTGGTTTAAAGCTTTAATACTGTCTCTGTGAATATTTTATGACTTGAAACACAACCCAATTACAGTAACAAAAAGCACACAGCCGCACTGGGCAATATTTCATGTATTTTCTCAGTACTTTAGCTGCAAAGACTTTGAATTGCAAATGCAACATTTTTTTTTTTTTAATTCTGATTGTCACACTCATCCAGTGCTTGGCAGCTTTACATCCTCCACACATGTGCCTGTGCTGATACGCTATCAGTGCTTTATTTCACAGGCTGGGATTGTACAAAAAAAAAAAAAATAGCAGTAGACAAATTCATTTACGTATGCAAATGATCCTAATTGCAATTATCTCCATATCTTGATAAGGGAAGGGTGGTGATGGAAGGGTCTCAAAAAAAAAAAAAAAAAAAAAGAATCCCCTGGCAATGCAAGTTACACCTCACATTCAGACTAATCAAGCCTCAACTGTGCATTACTAATTAGCCTGACATATTCAAAAGCCAATTAACAGTGTTGGGAAGCAGGTCTGTGTCGAGCTGCTTTGCTTGAGAGCAGAGCAAAGAACTTTTCTTTCAGGTGCAGTACAAGATGTCTTCACTTTTTAAGGAACTGTATGTCTTTCTTCCCACTTTTCTTCAAATTCACTAATTAAACAAATTGACACATGCAAATTGGTGCAAATGCATTGTTTCCTCACTTCATGTTGTGTGAAGAAAGAAAAAAAGCTAAAAACGAGGGAGTTTTTTAATGAGATGATGCAGAAGCGACTAGCACATAAAACACACACTATCTATGCTGTACATACATATATATTAGAATATATTTTTATGCATAATATTTATAGTTGTGTATATTTGTATACATGTATGCATTGTACATATATGAACATTGTATGCATGTCTTATGTATTGTCACGTACTGTTGGATGTTGGACTGTGGGTGTGGGTGAGGCATAGGCGCAGAGGGGGTTAAGGTGTAACAAAAAGTCTTCAATAATAATTCAAACAAAAACCATGAACAAAGGAAGTTGGCTTAAAACATGGAGCATACTAAAACAGAACTCAAAACACAAACGAGGGATGGCA
>JAQQZS010000017.1:10807924-10821997 GCA_030068045.1 Platyallabes tihoni | reverse complement strand
GGACAAACCGGTATTTATAAGAACTCTAATAAGCATCCTCAGTTCAGGTGAGCAATCCTCGTCACCTGACTGAGGTGTCTTCTGGGAAACCGGGTCTTTAAACCAAAACTACAAAACGAAAACACTGCCCTCTAGTGGGCAACCCTCACATGTATAATATTTTCAAGTTGAAGGTTTCCACTAACTATTATAACAAAAGGTTTTATTAACAAAAATGGATTTAACTTGTATATAGATATTGGTGATTAAGTCACCCAGCGACCGTGGTTGTATTTATGGATAAATCATCTGTGGTGACCAAATTCTGTACTGTAGAGCAAATAGCTACTGTAATTGGCATGGGCCTTGTGCTCTGCTGTATTGTGTTAAAGTAATCCAGTTCTCAGTCTCCTGGTCAGCCATTTATACAATATAGGCTATAGGATAAGAGAGGGGTATTACATGATATGCTGGCATCTTTTGACACAAGGCACTTATAATACTCTCTTTATTTCAGCTCTGGCTGTGTGTTTGTCCCTTTGGCTCTATGCTCATGTGTTCTGTTCTGCCTGCTATTCATACCTCCATGGCTGATTTTGTTTTCCAGCTGCCATCACTTTAAACTCCACAGCTGTTGGGATCCAATGACAGAGGAACAGCAAGGAGTTTTGGCAAATGGCCTGTGTTTGCATGTACAGGTGGGTGGGGGCATATTACAGCTAGCCCTGATGACAAACCTTTACTGTGTCCACTGTTTTATTTGACAAACTAGAAGGTTGAGTTGACGGAGTATGGACTGTTGAAACATTTTGAAACAGGTCAACTTTGAATAAAGAAACGAGGTGGGAATTTAAACATGAGTATATTTTCATTACGTAGTCCAGATGGTTCCTCAGTATTCAAGTAGTGTTTGATTGTAAAACAACTAAAATGAACACCATAACTGACAGATCAAGCTTTTAATATACAACAATGTTAAACAAGTCTTATTTGGGAGGCTCAATCCAATGACTGCTTTAGTATTAAATGTTTTAAACTGTATAAAACCACCATCTTTGTTGAAAAGCTGAGCATTGCTATATCAGCTTTTTCACCTGGACAAGACTTTCTGCTGAAGACAGCAATCGAATACCACTAGTCTTTCCTTTGCTACATTTTTCCAATATCCAGTCATGCTCGTGGAACTCAAGGTCTCTGAGCTAGCTTCAAGCCAAAGGTGTCTGGGGTGCAAATTGCTCAGGAGCAAGACTGATCAGATTTAAAATGTATGTCATTGCTGAGCACTAAGAAGGAAGAAGAAATACAGCAGAGAAAGATGGGATGGAATGACACAAACACTTTATGAGAGGGTGATGAAAAACAGGAGGGGGTGGGGGGTAGGGGGGGGGGGGGAACTGGGCCGCAATCCCATCCAATCAGAGAGCTTTGAATAATTAAACTGATCAGCTTAATTAGCTCAATTAAGTTGATTTAACCACGGAACATGGCCATATGGCGAGAGGAAACAAAAGAGGGGGGAACTAATTAAAAGTAAAATAATGAGGATTTTAATTAAGCAGTTCCCCAGACGTCAGCAAGCAGGGATCTGGAGCCATAATTAAAAAGTGCTGCGGTGCTGGCAACATTTTCTCCCCCCCCTGTTTTAATAACTGTGAGGGGCTCCATCCATCTAATTAAATCTGTAAATGAATTAGCAACATCGAGGGTCTTCACTTGAGTTTTTTTTTTTAACACCCCACCTTCCAGTCTCACTTCCTAAATAACTTTGTACATATACTGCATGCTCAGTTACTCTCTCACACCCACACACACACAGATACATGTGTGCACACTCACCTCTTACAGCACAACATGACTGTCATTAATGAAACTAATCATTATTGATACAGTGTCACAGGGTTGAGGCAGGGACGGAGCAAGCGTTCCTAGAGTCATACGAATGTGTACACATCTAACATAGTTTTATGTTGGCTTATTGTTTACCATCTATAGCACTGATGGTGTGTTATAATGCTATGCAATTATCCAGATGAATCACTGGCACAGTTGCATTGTGAAATTAGAAAAGCTGTTTATACTTCATACTCAACCACTAGATTTAGAACATCACTGTTTCATACACAATATGTGAGTGTGTTTAGGTATGTTGTAATGAATGCACAGTCTTAATGCTGTACCATAATCCTGTTGTAGAAGATTCCGCTCCGGAGAGCAATGTGGCTCGCTTAGTTTCTCATGTGGTAGCATCTGGAGTCTTCTTTACAGACCTAATCCCCCCTGTTAATTGCATGGGTTAGCCTTCGATTACCTCCGAGCCGGTTTGTCCTAATGAACGGCAGGCGAGCATACTGTGAATTAATTGCTTTGGTACGAGTGTGCCATTGCTTCACTCCTGTGTAAAGTCAAGAGGTGTTTTGTCCTAGTTTGCAGTATTGGAAGGACTCAAACATTTGTCCTCAGTTTTGGAGGCCCAGCTGAGCACATGAGTAACTGAGATTTCACAGCCAGCGGTCTTCATTTTGAAACTGCTCATAAAACCTCAAAGCATGCGAGTATTGGCCCATGTTAAAGGCCGGAATCAGGGCAGTATGACCTAATTTAAGTCTGAGTCCCTTTGGCATATCTGGGGTAATGCAACAGTCATAGTAGGGGTTGGGGGGAGTTTTACAGGGACTGTATAGTCCTGGATCCTATCAAGAAGAACTATCAGACAAAGTTCTCACAGCTCTGCTCACAGAGCCTTTGATGTCAGTTAAATAGAGCTCCAGATTCTGATTCCTTCTTATCTTGGTTTTCTAACTCTCTTATCAGATTATGATTAGAGCCGATCCCAGACCAGCCAACTTCCACTGTGAGCCTCGGGCCATTCTGTGCTCATGTGAACAAAGCACTGGATCTGCTGGACTCAGGTCAGCATTGTGGGGACGCCATGACCCTGAGAGTTAATTAAGATAGATAAGAGCATTAATGAACTTTAGTCTGATCAAAGGGCTGTGGAGGAGTCAAATCAGCCCTGGGAAAGGGGGGTGGGGTGGAGGAGTGGAGGAGAGCTCGTATTTACCCCTGTCAGGGGCAGTAATTGGGAGGGGAGGAGAACATGAGGCTGCCATTGTGTGTGCATGAATGCCATCACTTTTTAGAGAGCAGAGATGACACTAGGCGAATTTCATATGCCTGAATTCTACAGAAGATTTATAGGACTATAGACCCCACAATGTAGATGAATTTACAGAGTTTGTAATTATGTTATCCTGAATTCCTTTAGGTGAAATTATGTGATAACTATGTAAATTTCTCCCAGCCGGGTGAGTACATGAATTCTCCAATTGGGTAGCTTCCTTACTGTACCAAAGCTCTATGGTAGTATGATTTATGTATGTAGAAGCAATAGTGAAAGGATAAGGAAAATATACATGTATGCATACTCTTATAGGTAAATTTGGTCCAGTTTCCTATACTTGATACACTAAATTTTATTAACCATGATATGAACATGACAATATAACTTTGTTAAAAATCACTGTAAACATATATATTGTATTTGCTTTATGGCTTGAATGTGATAAAGATGTTGCAAGCAGGTGGCATGGTGGCTTAGTGATTAGCGCTATTGTCTCGCACCTCTGGGATTGGGGCTGTGTATCTCGCTTCCAGTCTGTTTAAATGGAGTTTGTGTGTTCTCCCCATGCCTGGTAAGGTTTCTCTGACAGTCCAAAGACATGCGTTGCAGACTGATTGGTGCTTCCAAATTGCCTTTAGTGTGTAAGTTGTTGTACCATGCCCTAGGTTGTCTGGGACAAGCTCCATGGTATATTTCTTTCTTATAGATAAGAAATATAGTTGATTGATGGAACCAATTTTGTCTTTATTTTGCTTTAAAATGACAAGTACATTTTCAGAAAGGTACATTTTCAGACCTGGATCAATCAAAGAAAATGTATAAATGACTGCAGTTAGGTTAGGAACCATTGAAGGGATCATTAAAAGCTTTAGAGATAGCTATAAACCTTGTGAAAGAAATGTAATCAGAAAAATAAATCAGGATAAGATCACTTAAACACTTGGTGACGTTGCATCACCAACATCAAAATCAGCAGCAGAAATCACAGCTATGTTTAATCATGAAAGTTTGAACATTGACACACACACACCTTCTGTGAACAGAACTCACAGGACTGGGACTAAACAGCTGTGTGGCCATAAGAAAACCACTTGTTAGTGAGACAAATCAGGAAAAAGGCTTCAGTATGCTAGGGAGCATAAAGATTCAATATTGGAAAAAGGTCACATAGTCTGGTGAAGCGATGCACCCATCATGCATAGTGCCCATTGTATAAGAAACCAGAGGCAGAGATCTGGGGTTGCTTCAGTTAATCAGGTCTAGGCTCAGCAACATTATGATGTCAGCTGATGACCTGAATGTACTGAATGACCAGGTTATCACTATTATCAATGGATTTTCAAAACTAAAGACAGTCAAACATAAAATGAAAGAATGTTTTTTCTTGGACCTTTTTGGCCAATCAGTATTCATACATATTTTAGAGCTTTAAAAATCCCCCAAATTAATTGTGTCTGCTGAGAATAAACGTGGTGGGATATAATAGATTAGAATAAAAGTGTGGGATAACTTAAGGTCTTTAGTAAGTACGCAGAAATGCTTGTATGTGTGTGTGTGAGTGTGCTTTTATGAAAGGTGTGGTGGTGAAGGAGGCCACCTGCATTCACCACAGGGTGTGGGAATGTCCAGCATAGGCTGACCTCACTGTGTCCCTCGCTGTTGGAGGAAAAACTCGTTATCTGAGAAATCTCTGCTAATTACGCCTGCTGGCCTCACACACAGACGCACACACTCAAACACACAAGCTACAAATGAGCTACATAAAGCTTGTCTAAAGTTCACCTGTGTGTGTGAGACAGTTTCAAGTATCCTCCCTTACTATTTAACCTATTTATATTTTAATATTAATTTAAGACTGTTTACGATGACCAACTTGTGAGTGTATGACTTCTGCTATGTAGGTGCCCTAAGAAATGATATATCACTAGGGACAAGATCTCAGCAACTATGGCATTGGAACAACTTGTTCATGATTTATAAATTGTGCATAAAGAGTAATCTCATTATATAAACATGTGAAGAAGATATAGAGTTAACAAATGCTATTACAGCCATCAGTGTCTTTCTCCCACTCTTTCTCTCTCTTTCTCTTTGTGACAGAGGCTGCACGCCAGGCCGTCTCTCAGTGGGATCAGGACGAACATGGGCCTTCATTAGCACTCCCTAATTAGGAACAGATGCAATTTACAGCACGGGGCCCACGCCACACAGCACCTCTCTCTCTCTCTCGTTCTCTGTCTCATCACTCTCTCTTCACTGCCTACCAAAGCAGCTTTCTTTTTCCACATTCCCAGTCTTGTTCTCCTTCCACTCACCTCTTTCTCTTTCAAAAACATATTGGTCATTTAATTTTTGCATAATGCTGATGTCTGCCAATGGATTCACAGCATCAATTATAATCATGTTCTTCTTGCAAGCAGATACACATGCCTGATTCTTGTGCTTTTATAGCCTTGTGTGTAATTAAAAACACTTTGTTCCAAGTCCATTACACCAATATGTGTCCCTAATTCTCATTCTTTCTGGCGTTACACAGACACACACTTACTTTCTCATTTTGCTTTCTTTTTGTCTTAAAGCCAGCTTCAGCATAAGCCCTAATCAACAGGCTCTTTCTCACAGGACTTAGAACTGGCACTGGTAAAAGTGGTAAACATGTTTTTTCACATGTTTAGATTTATCCTGGAAGCCCAGCTTTCTCTTTGGAAACGTGCGTGTGGTACTGAATGACTGAGCAGACATCCCGATGGGAATTTAAAGGAAATTCCTGGGATTCTCGGACTGTTTGAAAACAGCATGCATGCTGCTCAGCCCACACCTTAGGTTTATACTTAAGCTGCTGATGAAGTAAGCATTAAAGTTTTCTGTCTCGGATCCATAATATTACACACATATCCTGTATGAATGCTCGAGGGTAAATTCCCCTTAATGTTTAAAGTGTTCCAGTATGAAGGTCATCCTAATGATTAGAAAAAGTTTTCATAGTGACAATCAGGGATAAAAACATGGATGAAAACACACAGCAGACACACCGAAAATCCTGCCACTATCTCTCTGCCACACCTGATTGGTGTGAAAAATAACTGTCGAAACGTTTCTCGCAAAACCCTCACTGCAACTGCACACTATTGACACTCATTAAAAGAACCACCAAGGTCACTTTAGTTCCACCAGCCATTCCTTTCTCATGCCAGCCGCTCTCCAAAACAACTCTGTCATGGAAAAAGGAGTTATTTAGAGATTGCCCACTTGGTTTGCTCACACTCCTGCCAGCGAACCAACATGGCAGCCACCTTACACGACTGTGCACACCCTCCATCCCTCTGCTCTGTTACCCCTAAGCTCTTACAGCAGCCTAGACACAATATCCCTAATTATCCCTTTAAAGTCGACACACAGCATGAGAAGCCCAAGCCAAAGGCCTCTAATTAGGCACCTAAAAATAAAGAGGGGACTTTATAGGGTACGTGGGTAGTTTGGGGAATGTTTTAATGAGGGGGGCTAGAGCAGAGAGTAATCTTACAGTCATTTGTTAATTTCAACTGCTACGCCCGACAGTTCCCTGTCTTCCCTCCCTTTCTGTGTAACTTCTCCCTCACCCCCGTGGTGACTCTTGACCTTCGAGAAGAGCCAAATGTTATGCTGTTGAAGTCCAAATGCTAGAACGTTCAGCTGAGCTTCATTTAATGCTTGTATAGACCGCCTCGCTTTAATTCAGTGCTGAATAGGGCCTCTGTAGTCTGCACAGATGAATATCTCACTTTTGTGAGAGGACCCTGAGCTATGAAAGTATCAAACAAAAGTTTCTGGCATTATGTACGTTTTCTTTTTCTTTTCTTTTTTTGTGGGTTTCTGCTTCCATATGCAATTTGTGTGAGTGACAAAAAAAATCTGTTCTTGATTAAAAAAGGCTAGAATCTTTCACTCTAGATGTAATGTGTTTTCACACAACAAATTAAATGTTTTCTTTAGTTTGGCTTATTTAGACAGATGTGGGTGCTCCACCTTTGGGATACCAAGCAACTGAACCATAATCTCTGTCAATGTGAACAGTTCTTTTCTTGAGAGAATGCATTTTCATGAGGGTCCACACCACAATAAAACGACTTTATGAAAGTGACTTGGCTCTTGTATCACCACAGTGATCTTTGTTTTATTTTCAGTAAACATTGTTTCATCTGATAACTGGTATCTAAATACAGGCCTATAAAGCAACCACAAACCCATTTTTTTAAAATGCTAGTGTAATTATCCAAAATATAGACAACCTACTTTTCATATATAAATGCACATAACAGCTCAATAAAATCATGTTTTTCTTTATTGCATTACTATGATGCTATGAGATGTTCACAACATATTGAATATAGCTAGAAAAGTCTATTTTGGTTTTTCTGAAATCAACACAGGGTGTATAACCATATAGGACACTTGGTCGCTTCTGCCAGAATTATGGTTGGATAGAAGCCTTTACCTTGAAACAGTCTACAGTACATATTGGATTTAATAAGGTTGAGGCTCCAAAAACATACAGTTAGCCTACTTTATCTATTGCACAACCATTTGATTTAAGAACTGATTATTTAAGGTAATGCTGAAAAAAGATGCAGGAGATCCTTCTTCATGATTCCATCCACTTCCTCCACTGCCAGCAAAACCATCACCATGCATCACCTTTACTCTGCCAAACTTACCTCTGGTCAAAACTTTCCTACAGGCTTTTTATTTGTGGTCAGCTGCAAATTTTAGTTGGGCTTGAAGATGTTGATTTTGGAGAAGAGCTTGTTTCTTGGATGGCAGCCTTTCAATGCATGGTGATATAAAACGGTCTGGACTGTAAACAGTGACACTGGTGTTCCAGCAGCCCTGTACCTTTATGATTCTTGGGTTGTTCCTGATAAAATTTCCTCTCGGTTAATCATGGCAGTTTGTGTATTGCAGAACTCATAACTTCTCCCAATAACTTGTGTTTTACATACAATTGTTTGGAATCTGCAGCTGTTTAGAAATGACTTCAAAAGACATTCCGGAAAAAGAGGATGGAAATCTTCCATCCTCTTTTTCAGTTCTTCACTGAGCTCCTTTGACTTTCCCATTGTAATGTATGATGATAAATCCAATGGTTGCTGTCAAACAAACCCTTCTTATGTTGGCAGAGAAACTGCCAGCTGTAGTCAATCATGATCATTAACAGGAAGGTGAGAGGCCTTGGGTATAATTTTGACCCTGTGCTGATTTGAGAAAAACCACAATGAATTAAACCTTGTCCTTGTGCTAATTCCTGGTGGTTTCTTCTATTACAATCATTCTTTCACAGAAAAGTCCAGTTGAAAGAAATCGCTGAAAGTCCAATATTGCCATGATATTCATCTTCATGATGAGTGTTAAAATTCGGACTGCAACTGTATCTTCAAAATTCACCACTAAACCAGCTGGTAATTTTGGCGTACAATTATTGCGTTCATGACCTGAACCTTTAAGCAGGGTGTGCAAATTCTCTAGGTCTGTAAATCACCATGACCCAGCTTAAGTGAAAGTTCATCTGAGGACATTTTCAGATTCTTTATCAAGAAAGGAACACCCAATCATTCAAACAGTCTAAAACTAAACTTTGATGTATCAAGGTGATAGAGGCATAAAAGCAAAGAATTAAGCAAATTAAAAAAACACAAAAAGTTGTTAAATCTGAATCTGATGTTCAAATAATTTAATTATTTAAAAATATATATTCTGTTCATAAATAGATTGCATTTCTGCCCTGTGGCCTTAAGGCATAGAATAATTGCCACAAAGTGCAGTTTAACAAAATAAACTTGATGAAAATCTTCTAGCTATGTATAAATTGATTTCACTCAACAGTTTCTATGCATATTTTTAAAAGTTTAAAAACTTTTAATATAACACAGAATATAAGGTTATATGATAAGAAAGCATGTAAAGCAGCAATTTTATCAAACTGGGGACTATGTGATGCTATCTACAAAAGCCACCAAGTCCTATGTGGAATTGGTTTTACATGGAGAGCTGGGATAATGTAATTATAAGTAGTGTATCTCTGTGATTTTAGTCTCATCTGAATCTGGCATAGCAGTAATATTTGTGCATTCCTGTGTCTGAAATAATTATTCTGTCCTTCACCTACTATAAAAAGACTTATAATATAAATTCCATCTGAAAGATTTTGTTATACCCTGTGGGAGAAGATCTTTTACACTCCACGGAGCTTTTTGTTCTTCATCTGCTGAAACCAAACCAAAAACAAACACTGACTGGGTTTAAAGCAATAAAATATAGATTACATTCTAAAATACAAAAAGGTCTGCTTTTAAGGGTTAGTTATAACGTATTAGGTAAATCATTAAGTTCCCAGCCTACAAACATACATACAGTACATGCAGCCATGTATGCTTCAACAAGAGCCTATGACAAAGATCAAAGGTTTTTATATATAACATACAGTATACATCAATAACCCATAACATTAACACCACATAACATTAATACATTAACCTTGATTATCACTTGTATACCAGAAAACGGGTGACAGGTTCATGGGCGCCTAACTCTCTTTTATGTCTGTAAGGAAAAAAGGCTAACCTGTCCAGTCCAATCCAAAAGAAAAGCCAATGCAGCTCAACTCGCCGATGATAGAAAGGCACCAGAGCACTATAGCCCATGTACACAGGGCCCAGCCACTAACCCAGCCTTCAAGCTCCCCAAATCCAATCAGATTGAGCACCCATGCGATTCAATGGATAAACAAGAGCGATCCACGGAGCACCAAAACACCATAGCACACTCCCGAGTTCTTGGTGTATGTATATATATATAGTGTAGTATGCATTTCCTGTAAAATTTTATCAGCCTCTCACATCACTGTGAAGGAATTTTGGCCCATTTTCTATAAAACATTGTGTCAGTTCATTGAGGTTTTTGAGCATTCACTTTATGCACAGCTTTCTTAAGGTCCAACCACAGCCTTTCAATTGAGGTCTGGACTTTGACTAGGCCATTCCAAAAACTTGATTCTTTTATTTTTCAGCCATTCTGATGTAGATTTACTGGTGTGCTTCGGATCATTGTCCTGTTGCATGACCCAATTCCAACCAAGCGTTAGCTGTTGAACAGATGGCCTCAAATTTGCTTCTGGAATTCTCTGGTATACAGAGGAGGTCATGGTCAACTTAATGACTACAAGGTGCCCAAACCATCATCCCTCCACCGATAGAGATGATAGAGGATACTAATGATAGAGTATATGAGGTGTTTCTGCTGAAATGCTGTTTTGTTTTCCCAAACATGGCACTGGACATTAACGCCAAACAACTTCACTTTTGTCTTATTTGTCTATTGGACATTGTTCCAGATGCCTTGTACTTCGTTCGGATGTAGTTTTATGAACTTCTGCCATGTTTCTGTATTCTTTTTTAGATAGAAGAGGCTTATTTGTTCGGTTTTCTAATTGTCCTGTCATAGGCTTTAACATTTAACATGCTCAGTGAGGCCTGTAGGGTCTGAGATGTGATTCTTGCATTTGTTTTTTTTTTTATTTCTCTAAGCACTGCATGGCCTGATCTTGGGGTGAATGTGCTGGGATGTCCACTGGGGAGATTGGCAACTGAAAATGCTTTCCATTTGTGAATAATCGTTTCCACTGTAGAATATTGAATTCCATATTGTTTGTTAAATGGTTTTATAACCATTTCTACATATATGTGCAGCAACAATTGCTTCTCTATGAATATGTCTTTCCATCTCGGCATTGTGTTAACATATCTGAACACTTCAGACCAAAACTTACAGAGGTCTGCACACCTGCTGATGATCAATTAATCAAGGGCTGATGATTAGCAGCACCTGGCTGCTACTTACACTCTTAAATCCTGTGAAAGCAGTAAGCGGTAATTAGTATTGTTTTTTTTTCTTCATTTTTGTTAAATAAATAATAGCATGATGAAAAAAGGGTATATATGTTGTTATTCATCTGAGGGTGACAATTTTATTAGGAACACTTGTACATCTATTAATGCAATTGTCTGTTTAGCTAATCATGAGTAACGCAATGTATAAAAAGGCCCATGGATTTACACCTGTTTCAGTGAAACTGTGCCCACTGTAGCCTCAGATTCCTGCTCTTAGATTGAAGGAGTGGAAAACAATGTGGTCTTCTGCTGTTGTAGCTCACCTGCCTTAAGGTTTGGTGTGCTTTGCATTATGAGATGCTTTTCTTGTAGAACTGCCACTGTAATGCTCAACGAGGACATTTATCTTTAAAATTATTATTATGATAATAGCAAGTGTAAAAATCATAATCAAGGTCCATAGCATGAATCATAACACATACAGACAACATCAAATAGGAATAATCAATAAACAACTGAAAAAACAAGAGATGGTTTAAATGAGGTCCAACGAACACTAGAAAACATAAAACAAATGCTCAGACTTAACTGCAAGGAATCTATGATAAGACTTGACGCTAAAACTAGAATGCAAATAAATGGGCTTCTAGTTTTAAATACTCTCAAATTTCCAAAACAGATGAATTTATACAGCTATATTTATGTACAAGTGCCTAATTTATTTCCTACTCTAAGCACAACTGATAACAGAACCATCTGCCAGTCTAAATGTTCACCTGCCTTTACTATGAAAATCACATAATTTCCAATCAGATCTAGGTAACAGGCTTTTGAGCAACACTATACACAACACCATTTGGCATAATCAAAAAATTTCCCTTTCTATTTTGCATTTTTTGTGAATGTCAAAAGTAATGATTAAACTGCAATAAAAGATAATATACTCCAAATCTGATTCCAAAACTTTTGACTGACAGTGCAATTTTGTAAGCGGAATTTTTTTTTCTTTTGTTTGTTTTTTTCGACAGTTTCTACATTTTGTAACTTTTCAATATACTGGAACATCGCAAAGTTGATAGATAATTAACGTTTCAGCCTGACTAAAATTGCTGAATGGCTTGGAAAGAAAAATAATTGGACTTTGTCAGCAAAGCAGAAATCAGAATTAATGATATTCTTTCTGTCAATAAATCTGCAAATCGGGAACATCTTTTCATTGACAGGCAATTTTATTTTGGTCCACATCTCCATGTAGAACATTTGCCCTTTGACATGGCAGTTATTAAACTCATCATATTCAAGACCCATTTCATGCCATTGAACATGTTAATAAATTGACTTCAGGAACCGAATAAGTTAAACCAAATCCAAACATCCAGGAAAACCAACTACTAGTAAGGTGCTAATACAGTATCTACATGATGAACATCAGGTTGTGAGGGTGTAAAATAATCTAATCTTGTGTTAGCTGATGTGCTAGTTGTCAGAGATTAATTGCACTAGCTTTGCTAAGGCCTCTGGGGAGAATCCAGCTGGCTGACCAGATTGAAGTATACACTACAAGGATGCTAAAGTCAGACCCAATTCTAGATTCACTCCACTTTTGTGATGAACAGTGGGAGCTACTGTTGCAAAGTAATCCAAAAGCACTAGGCTTATTTCCATTAAGATTTGTAATAGTATTTGGGGTCAAAGGTCTGTAAAAAAAAAAATCCCTGTAATATGTTGCTAAGTTCAGTCCCCTAACAGATGACACTTTGTTCAGTTAAAATGATAACATATGGTTACACAATACAGGTCCCCAATGAACTCTTTGGGTGCTTTGCAGTTCCTTGTTTCACTAGAAACCATTATTATATGCATAAAAAAATAACTGAAACAGCTTTTTATGTCTATTTAATTAAGCATTAAACTGATTTTCACTACAACTTAAAATAAGCAGTTCAATGAACTTTAATTAAACTGCATATTTTACGTGCAAGAGGTCACAAGCAGTGTTTAATTTGGAGAGACTTGAAGTTTTTTATACAATGCACTTTAAATCAGGAAAAGCTCACACAGTCTACTCATTGTGCTACATAAAATAATAATAATAATAATTATTATTATTATTATTATTATTTTCCTCCACCTAAACAGGCTATATAGCATAAAGTAATTAAAGACAAGCTAAACACTCTGGTTTACATTTATTTCCAAATAATTTTCACCACTTCGCTCCCTAATCCTGCATCCATCATGAAACAGGACATTAACAATTGACAAGGATGCATTAAAATAATGTTCCATGTATTTTTTTCCCCACTTAATGTCTCCTCTCATCTTTTTAAAAAGCTTTAACTAGAGGTGAGAGGAACATAATGCTTTTTATGGCTCAATTTATGAAGGAACACAAGATGAAGAAGCAATTATGAGTTTGTGAGAAGAGTATAAACTATTTCACTGGGGTATATCTGGTACTATTGCCTGGAACCACAATCAACCAGAGACTAGGCGCTGAATCCGTTAATGACAGATGTTTTGTGATGTCTTTGTCTGGCGAATGTTAATTAGGCCACGCCTAGGATGTAACAAGACCCCTAATTACCCACTAATTATACTTAGAATTGGGTGTTATGTGATTTTCCCCCCATAATGCATTACAGTATCACTGAAACAGAGTGTCATCTGCTTACATACAGACAACAACAGATTTTGTTCAGTTTTTAGCCTGTACAGTCTGTTTAGTTGAAAATAAATGCATATAGTGTGTTTAATATCCCTTGATTGTCTATACTGCTTAACCTGGGTAGAGTCACCTGGAGCATTCCAGCCAGTGGTGCCTGGAGCATTGGGAACTTAGGGCACAAGGTGGGTATAGCTTTGATTGGGTGCCAACCCATCGCAGGGCATCCGTACACACACACACACACACACAATCATACACTATAGGCAATTTGAAAACTACAGGAAGTACAAAGCCACAGTGCTAACCACTAAGCCACCATGTTGACATGTATATAATAACATAATATAATACATTCATTCATTCATCCATTCATTTTCTATACCGCTTAATCCTGTGTTCAGGGTCGCGGGGAACCTGGAGCCTATCCCAGGAGACTTCGGGCA
>JAQQZS010000017.1:10785437-10801155 GCA_030068045.1 Platyallabes tihoni | reverse complement strand
CCGAAAGCCTCCTGGGATAGGCTCCAGGTCCCCCGCGACCCTGATCACAGGATAAAGCGGTATAGAAGATGAATGAAAGACTGAGCTGACTTAATATGCTTAAATACACTTATGTTACTATAAAGGATTTCAAACGAATTAAATTTGTGTCCGTGTTTTTGTATGATAGACAGATTATCATTGTGAATAATTGCGACGCCTCCTCCTCTACCAGTTAACCGAGTCTGGTGTATGTAGCTGTATCCAGGAGGACTAGCTTGATGATAGCAAGATATACTGTTTGATGAGATAAAATTGATACATTATGTCCAGTACTGATGTTTTACAGCAATTTGTGCTACATTGGCTTTTCCATGTGAACAGACCAGACAGGCTGGTCTGTGGGAACCAAAGGCCGTGATAGAAAGGCATCAGAATACACAGAGTATCAGAATATTCAGAACATTATAGCTGGCCATGTATGAGACAAAACTCCCCAGACCTCAATTTGACTGAACATCTATGGAATGCACCGGACACACAAAACAAATCCGCGGAGACCCCACCCTGCACCCGACAGCACCCAAATGATCAACCGGTGCCAGACACCAAAGCACAACCCCAGAGGTCTTGTAGAGTCATGCCCCAAGTGGACAGAGCTGCCCCCACAATATAAGGGAAACCTATAAAATATTGGCTTAATGTTTAGCATTTTAATGTTATGGCTGACCAGTGTGTGCTATTCATGCCTTCTACAAAAGCGGAGCAGTTATAGTAAATCTGGCTTGCTCAGAACAACCTCAAATTTAATATAGTGATTTGATTGCATTGCACAAGACACACAAAGGTGAAAGAAGTTTACTAGAATGACATTTAATTAGACAGCAGCAGGTATAACATATGTAATTACAGGTAAAAGAACATGTGGAATAACGTTCTAATCAGAGAATAGAAGAGTCACAACAGACTGCTTGTAGTATGTTGTGTACATATCAACTTGATTTCATTCATTTTCATTTTATTCATATACAACTTTTTAACAAACTTTGTTTTTCCAGAAAGCAGCTTTACATGAGCAGGACAGGGTCGACAAAGGCAACTGTGAGACTGAATTATATAAATCTTCTTTTATTAAATAGTAGTATACTGTAAAATCTATACTAAAATATGTCTCAAAAGTCTCCACAGTACAGTACATAGGGGATATTAACATAATTAAGCAATTACATGCATAATACCAGATGTTTTAACTCAAGTTCATATGGAGTGGGAGAGACAAGTCCATGTGTGTTTACAAAGAAATGGCAATCAAATAAAGTATGTGATTGTAAATAAAGGTTCACTTTGCTAGCGTGTTAATTATTCCCATGTATGGAAAATGTGTGTTTGTTATAAGCTGCATAGTCTTTACAATTACAGCAGTGGTTCATGGATACAAATCTACAGTATTCAGGTGAAATCATCCACTGACAAAAGGGTGAGACATGAACATAAACTTGATTTTGGACAGTGCAGTTAAATGGAGGAGTGAATAAAGGGATTGGATATAGGTGACTTGGCTGGTGGGTGGTAGGAAAGGATTCAGTGCAAAGTAAAGAAAGAGAAAGGTTGTTTAAGCAAAGAGAGGTTAGCCAGGTGAAATGAACTGAGGCGAACAGAGAAAGCCTGGAGATACTGTACAGTGCATGACATGAGGAGGAGTTTTGTGAATAGCCTGCGTGTGTGTGTGTGTGTGTGTGTGTGTGTGTGTGGGAGGGTTGGTGGAGTTGTACGAGTGCAAGGCATGTGTGCTCTGAGACTGCTGGTTATTTTCTTTACCCGGGCAGCTCAATCAGGCCCTGTGTGTTTGCGCAGCTTGTTAATCAGCGAGAGTGTGATTACCCCTGAGCCAGGCTGATCAAACACTACAGCTCTCTTCTCCTCCTCTCCCCCACTTCGTCCTCTCATTCACCCTCCACCATCTCTCTATCAATGCATTCATCACACCAAACGCCCACTGGCACACTCCGGCACTTTTTGCTTCTTAAAAAAATGCTCCACCTACAGGATGTGGAGGGAAAAGGTCCCTAATTTTTCTAATTGGCTTGCCTAGATTGAATCTTTCTGACTTAATGCACAACCATGTTAGGGTGCATTAAGTTAGTTAGTACCCCATCTTTTAATTCTGCTTTTTCTTTCTTTTTTTTTTTTGGTGTATAAAAAAATTAAGAAAAAAGTCAGAGTATAGCGGGTGTCAATATTAGTCAAATACAACGTCAGATGAACGTTTTTTCACTGCGCTATTATTTATTTAACAAAAATGGAGCCAAAAATAAGGTAGGCAGTATTAAGTACCTCTTGATCAGCATTAACTTGGAATAATTGTTTCCTGTATGACTTTATCAATTTCTTTAAAGTGACTTTGTCACTTTTTCAGTTTCTTCCTCTATGACAATTTTCTTGTGGAGGAATTTTGGTCAATTTATTTTTACAACATTGCTTCAGTTTGTTGAGGTATTAGGGCATTCACATATGCACAGCTCTCTTAAGGTCCTAGTACAGCATTTCAATTGGGTTGAGGTCTGTACTTTGACTAGGCCATTCCAAAACCTTGATTCTCATATTTTTACATTCTGGTATAGATTTACTTTTGTGCTTCAGATTATGAAGTCGTGTTGCATGACCCAACTTCAACCAAGCTTTAGCAATCATACAGATGGCCTTATATCAGCCTCTAGAATACTCGGTCATTCTCAGTGACTGAATGGTGCCCAGGACCTGTGGCGTCAAAATGAACCCAAATTATCACTCCTCCACAACTGCGATAGACAGTGGATATAAGATGTTTCTGCTGAAATGCTGTTTGGTTTTTGCATTAAGGCCCACTCTGGTTTCATCTGTCCATAGGACCATGTTCCAGAAGTCCTGTGGTTTCTACAGATGCAGTTTTGTGAAACTTAGTCATACTTCCATGTTTTTAGACAGAAGAGGCTTTCTCCTGGCAACCCTTCCAAACAAACTGTACTTGTTCAGTCTTCTTCTAATTATGCTGTCCTGGACTTTAACATTTAACATGCTCATTGAGGCCTGAAGGGTCTGAGATGTAGCTTTTGTGTGTTTGGCATTTCTCTGAGTATTGTATGTTCTGATCTTAGGATGAAAGTGCTGGGAAGTCCACTCCTCAGAAGATGTCGTGAATGCTTTCCACTTGTGAATAACCTTGAACGGCTAAGCTCCAAACAGTTTGAAAATGGTTTTAGAATGGTTATTATTATTATTATTATTATTATTATTATTATTATTAACTGCAGTTACAGTAAAAGGAATACTTAAAAATCAGCATGCCCATATCCTGTGGCAGTGCCACATTGTCATCCCTCGTGCCATCCGAATTTACTAGCCAGTTAGATAGTAAACAAGCTGGAAACTGATTTATCCTATTATAAACAGTAAGTCTTAATTTACATTGTTCTATTACGGTAACTGTGAAAAAGCAAATATGTTTTCTGATGTATTAATTATGTTATTTATTAATTTAATTTTATTTTTCTGTTATATTGAGCAACATGGAGCACAAGAAGTTCCAGATGTCTTTTTTAATATTACGCAAACCTTTATCAGGAACTCCATTACACCAGTGTGTCAATTTCCAAAATCTTGATACCACAAAATCTTGGAACCTTTTATGTTTGTTGAAAGGTTCTGTACTCTGTGGTTAATAAATTAACTAGAACAATGAGAAAGAAATAATTTAATTGCATGAGATAATGGATGAGAAGGTATATGAAAACTACCAGGCCTGATTTTCCAATCTCCTGGTTAACACAGACAAGTGTCTATTTGTCATTAGCCCTGGCTCCAGACACAGACAAGAACACTACACGAGGCCAAGCAATCCTGAGAAATGCCTTCGCGATTTGCGAATTGGTGAAGAGCCTCTAGAGAGAGAGAGAGAGAGAGAGAGAGAGAGAGAGAGAGAGAGAGAGGATTGCTTGATTTGCATGAATTGTGACTTGATGGTAATGAGCTGTAAGAGGTAATTATCTGGTGACTCAGGTTAAGAGAAAATCTCTGCTCATTACAGGAGAGAAAAAGAGCCTGGGTCAGGAAGCTAAAGGCCCAGTGGGGTGCAGGATGAGAAGGCACTGGATGTGTGGAGTTGTGGTTTTGAACAGTTAAAAACAGAGAGAAATGATGACACTGACTAACAGCTGCTTAACACACACCGTGTTCTCTCTATTCATTTCAATCTAACTATACAAAACTTTTTTTTTGTTGCAAATAATTCAAATGGAAGTTTTATTTTTTTTTTCAAATAAAACCTTTTATGTAGATGACAATACAAAATGTTTATCTCCTTCCAAAAAAAACAGTCCTTGCACACATCCTCTTGCCTTGCCAGTTATTGAAATTGGCCTCTAAAGAAGGAAAGGAAAGCGTGGAAAAATGAGCAGACAGTGTGTTTTCCTTCAAGCCTGTGGGGAAGCCGGACGTTGTGTGTGGGTGCGTTCAGATAGTGGTGCTTATCGTGCCCCCGTCTCTCCGTCTTCCTCCTTCTCTTCCGACCTCTGGCATGGGAGGAAGGTTATGATGTCAGCCCACTGCCAGAGAAAGAATTAAATAGGAGGCAGAGATAAAAAGGGTGACTAAGATTCAGAGAGAGAAAAAGTAAAAAAAAAAAAAAAAAAAAAACATTGTACAGTAAATACACACGCATTATACTGTAAATACACAAGGCTGCTTCACATTTTCAGCTTTTGGCTTGCTAAAATCTGTTTTTATTGATGTCATGAGAATAATCATTTGAAACATCAATTAGAATGAAATATCATCATTTTGGATTTTGGAAACAAACTCCTTTTGTTCTTTTGTCTCTCACTTTAGACAAGGAACAGTGAGAGCAGGAGAGTAACACAGTGCCAAAAGGCAGCATGGTCATGTGTGAGGGACTCTGATCCCTTGCTCTGGCAGGAAATGAGCACTGTAACGGAATGCTTCATGGTGTTGATGCCGGAGGGCAAAACCCAAAACCTCACATTGAACAACTCACTCTTTTTCTTCTACCCACTCATCTTCCATATCTAGATTTGCCCTAACATCATTAGCCCTACCTTGGAATCCCGCTCCACCCCCACCTTACCCCCAACCAAACAGGAAATGAAAACCATTTTAAAATCATTTGGAAACCACAGGGGCTTCAAATGGGGAAATAATCAGCGTGGGACACTAAAAATGAATGTTGAGAGAGAGAGAGAGAGAGAGAGAGAAGATGGCCTGGCAATTGGACATTGGGAAAAAGATGTTTTTTAGTTTAAGAGCTTCCTTTTCACCACCACATTCTGTGCTCTTTCTTGTTTTCTCCATCACTCCATACATCACATGAGAAATCACGCTGCAGGAGGCCACCAGCAGACCTCTGATGATCTCCCTATGCCACACCATTCTGACCCTGTCCTGACCTTACACAAAAGGATGCCACCTAGGAGGCACTCTCCCCCTTCCACTGCTCTGATAACATCTACGCTGACATTTCCTTGGCACACAATCTGAAAGGGTGCAGGGGCTGGCCATTGCACTGTAGTGCTTCAAAAGCCAATCTTTCATTCTCTCTCTCTCGCTCTCTCTCTCTCTCTCTCTCTCTCTCTCTCTGGATAGTCTATGGTTAGTATTTTTCAGGGTTGTATACTGTATGACACAAGGTATAACATCAAAAGGCCATTCAGACTCTGACTCTAAGGATTTTTAAGAATAAAATAAATTTTATATTCCGACTGAATAGGGCAGATCGAAGGATTAAGTGAGTATGCATTTGTGTGACACCGCAAACATTTCTGTCTTTATTGGACTCATTTAATAGAGAGTTGGTAGTGTTATAATACACAGTACCATGCAAAACGCACATGGAAGGAATTGTTATCAAGCAAAGATGCCTTCAAATATAATGAATATAATAAAATGAGACATTTCTAAAAAAAAAAAAATAAAAATAAAAAAGTAATAAAAATGTGAATTTTAATCTAGTGATACTAGTGGCTTATGACATAAGGGACACAACCATAATAGACAGAAGGTAGAAATAGTGTGTATAACTTGCTTTTTATCTTCACATGGAGTAGTAAAGGTAGAAATGGTTTTATCCCTTAAAAGGGAAACCAATAACAGTATTTTTATTGAACTTTAATTATGACTAAAATAAATGTATCACCTATCTTACATTACCTGCATGTAACGTCAAAATAAAATGAAAATGTATTGTTTACAGTAAATATGTAGAGTACAGTATACATAGTCAACCAAAAATGTATACATACTTCAGGAAAAGACAAAATAGTATGATGTATAGTATTTAAGTATAATATTAATAATATTACCATATTATTATCATAACATTTTTGCTGACTCTTTAATGATTGAAAATTTTGGAATTTATGCATTAGGAACCAGTAGTCTGATGGGAATGGCTGCAATGATCTCTGATAGCTTGCTGGAAAGGCAAACAAACAAACAAAAAACAAACAAACAAGTAGACCAGCATGGTGCTCAGTTGGCTAGTGACCAGCTTATGTTGTGTTTTGAACTTTGTCTGTTTTTCTTTTTACTGGTCACTAACACATGCTGTTTTCTTCTGATCACCAACATTTGCTTGCTCTCAAGCAAGACATATTGTTATTTATTTATTTAGTTAGTCATTTAGCACATACTTTTTTTCACCAACATATGGTGTTTTATTGGTGACTGAAGAAGTGTGCAGGACTCATAATAGTAGTATCTGACACTAAGACGTCCTGTAAGTTGCACATTTCTCAGATTCTGTATGAAATTAATATCTTGACAATTTGAAGTCAATACATTGGTTTCACATCAACAATTTTTGCTGCGTGGTTGGAAGGTGCACTCTCCTAATGAAGCAGGCCACTGCCATAAGGGAATATTGTTGTCACGAATGGTTGTACCTGGTCTGCAACAATGTCTGTGAAGGTGGTATGTGTCAAACTAACATCCACATGAATTCCTGAACCCAAAATGACCCAGCAGAACATTGCACAGAGCAGTACACTGATTCCATTGTCTTCCAATGCAAGCAACACAAATGTACCTGGCATTCCATACGATATAAAAGAAAACTAAATTAATCAGGCCACTCACCTCCATTGCTCCCTTGTCTAGTTCTGATGCTCACACATCCAATTGCTTAAGCTTGCCCATTTTTCTCCTTTTAAACATCATATCGGGTGATGGATCCAAAAACATAACAACAGAACAAGAAACATAATAACAAATCTGAAAAGAAAATAACAAAACTGAAAAACAAAATAACAAAATCGAAAACAAAATAACAAAAAACAAAATTAAAATTGAAAAACAAAATAACAATTCCAGAAACAAAAAACTAATCAGAAAACACAGACAAATCAAGAAACAAAATTCCACATCAGAAAACACAACAACAATTCAGACAAACCGGAAAAGGTAGGTATAAAAAAAAAAAAAAAAAAACTAATCACTACTTGGACGAGACATTTGTCACTCTTGGGATCTCAAATTCATGTGAATATTACTTTGACACTTACCACCTGTTTTCTTTGTTTATGTTCCTTAAATCCCAATTCTGTTAAAAAAAAAAAAAACACCTGTTTTATTTATTTATGCTCCTCAAATCCCAATTCCTTCTCTATTTACAGAGTGACATGAAATGAACATCAAAAATAAACAAAGAAAAATTCTTGTAGTTAAATGAGCTATACTGTACTTACATTTGTTAGTTTTACACAGACATGTTGTTTAATTAAATCTAAAATGTAAGAAAATATACATCAGTTAACCAAGTTAGCTGCCTAGCGGGGCGTCCTGTTTCACACTTTGTGTTGAATGGGCCAAAATCCAAAATTACATAATTATAGATGATTAGGATGTAATGCAGAATTATATGCCTATTTAGTTTGTGTGTGTGTGTGTGTGTGTGTGTGTGTAATTTAAGTGTATGTGTGTAGCACATGCTGTATAAGTCATTTATAAGTTAAGAAGACTACAGTATGTGTTTAATTAATATTAATTTAAACATTTGCATAATTTGTTGATGTTTTATTTGAAATTTTATGAACACATTTAATCTTCATTAAAACATCTTGAAAATCATGTTAAAACATGTTAAAAAATCATGTTTTGTTCAAATGTACTTAATTAATGGAGAGAATTTCCCAGCACTAGCTAAAGCTTGACTGTTTTAACGGTAACAAATGCTCACAGAACAGCATGTTCTGTTTTCAAACAACATATTTGAGTTCTAATAATTATGTAACCAAAGAAAATGGGAATGATCATACGCAAGCATATTTAACATCTTAAAGCATATAATACATCATACATAGTAAAAAATAAAAATCTGCTATAGTATAAATAACTAGATATAAGTACAACAATATGCAGAATGTTCTTCCTGCTTTATTCATTTTTTGACATGGTCATTAAGTATAAGCAGCAATGCTGTCTTACATCAGCCATAACATCTTCTGTACACTGCTCATTTAGATTTGTCCTTTAGAAATAAAAAAAAATACCAACAACAAGAACTTAAAGTGGACATACAAGAAACAACTGAAACATTTCTTTAGTGTGTAACTGTAACCTATGTTACTAAAACTAGATTACGCTTAATGACTGGGGGCCAACCACAGTAGGGCATCCTAATACATATTTATGACCAGAAGTAATTACAGACCTTATTTGGGTGGTGTTAGCCAACCGATTACTTAGTCCTCCCAAAGTGTTTAGATAATCTTACACTAAAGTACAATCTTTCTGCATAATTCTGTGGTCTTTTTTTCTTCTTTTAAACAAGTATTGTAACTGACAAAAGCACTGGCCCTATACTTTGCAACTGTCTTACTGCTTATTACTGTCTGGTTTTAGTAATAAAACCGGAGAGGCTATTGTAGATACAGTAAGTGTTGTGTTACATAGGACCCTGCAGTTTCTCAATCAAACACTAGGTGGAAATCCACCTGCAGTTTTCGGAGTGTAAACATGTCTCTGAGAATGTGGATCAAGGATTCTTGGAGAATAGACATAGGAGTTTCTGTAAGCTCATCACCAGGGATTGTGCACCTTAAAAATGTTTTCTTTTGTGTGGAGGTGTGACCTTTTATTTTAACCTTTGTTAAATGGTATAACTGGACAGGCTAGACTGTCATAATCATAATTCCAGGATGACACAGGACAACAGGACATGAAAAGAAAAACGAAGAGGAAAAAGACAATAAAGTCAACACCTTTACATAGAATATGGGTGAGCTGCGTAATGTTGAAGTAACCACTTTGTTATATACTGGACTAACAAGTTTGTTCATGGGCCTAATGGAATCATCACCTATTTCTTTCTCCACCATGTATCAATGTTATATACTGTATACCTGTATACACAAAGAAAATATATATATATACTTTGTGTATGATACTACTATATTTAACTACTATAAAATTAAATGTAAACAAAGTTTTAGCTTATTCTTGGTATATATATATATATAACCTATGTATATATTACCTATGTTATAACCTATATATATATGCAGCTCTGGAAAAAAAGAGACCACTGCAATTTACTCCAGAAATCTTATGGAATGTCATCAAGAGGACGATGGATGGTCACAAACCATCAAGTTTGCTTCTTCTTTTTTGCAAAAAGAGTTGAAGAGCATGCCAAAATGCATGAAAGCTATAATTGCAAATTGGAGTTATTCCACCAAATACTGATTTCTTAACAATATTTACACAAAGCATTAACGCAATTTGTTTACAAATTATTTGCATTTTGTTTTATTTGAGTTATTGAAGCCCTGCAAATGCTGCATGATCTTGGGTTATATTTATGTCTTGTGATGTTGTCATTTCCTTTAAATATACACTCTAAATAACAATATTTTGAATTTAGGAAACAAATTGTCATCAGTTCACAAAAAATGAACAAAACTGTTCATTTCACCAATACTGTAAGAAAAAAAAAAAATAAGAAAGTGATTCTTTTTTTTCCAGAACTGTGTATACATATATATCCTATTGTATATACAGCAAGTGTTCTGGGACAGAGAATCCTATTAACTGTGGATCACTTTGTGGTCCTAAAACTGCCGGTGTATTTCCACCTAGTGTTTGATCGCAGAATCATCTTATGGCTAAGGCGCTGTAGCACTACTGAAGTCTACTTGCTGCCCACTGCTGGTGAGTAGTGTTGATGTTGATGACAAATATATATATTTTTTTATGGCTAATCCACTTTTCTTTTGTTAGCATCTCAACTATTTGGCTAAAAAAAACTATGCAGCTGTTTATAAATAAATAAATGTGTTTAGTTGAATTTTTGGTGCACACAGCAAGCCAAAATAATTTTAGCATGCCTTAACTACAGGCAAGGGCCAAGTTGAAAAAAGAAATGCCTTAGCCAGCAGGCATATAGATATATATTCTTTAAAGTTAAGTACAGTATAAATAATGCATAAGTGAGTAATAATGTGGACTGATTTGTGTGTCAGACACATTTACATTTATGGCATTTGGCAATATCTCATTACACATATGAGCAGTTAAGGGTTAAGGGCCTTACTCAAGGTCCAAACAGTGCCAGCAACACACACACTTTTTTTGTTGTTGTTGATGTGCGAAAGAGAAAGAGAACAGGTAGCCACAGCACAGTAAAAAAAATAAAATAGAGCGAAATGTTTGTTTGAAAGGGGTGAGATGGTAAAATTATACAGAACAAGATAGAGAGGCAGAGAGGAAGGAAACAACTAAAAACCCCACCCAACCAAAAACGAAGAAAAGGTCAGTCAAAACAGCAGAAAGAGCTTATAAATAGACTGATAAGTACCATTTGACTACTTTATTTATTCAAATAACCTCCATGGACAGATCCTTAAAGTGACACACAGCTTTTTTTCAGAAAGTCAGTATGTTAGTTTGAGAAAATATTCAATAGTCATTTATATTGTAATCTCAATCTCTCAACTGACACACACACACACACACGCACACACACACACACACACACTCACTCACTACAGGCAATTAGGGAACTCAGTTAGCCTACTCAGAATGTCTCTGAATGTGGGAGGAAACTGGAGTACCCAGAGGAAACCCACTAAACACGGGGAGAACATGCAAACTCTACACACACAGACCTGAGCAGGAATCAAGCCCTCGACCCTGGAGGTGTGAGGCCACAGTGCTAACCCCTACGCCACAGTGCGACCTTAATAATAATAATAATAATAATAATAATAAATGCTGCATATACTTAGTAATAAAAAGGCACAATTAAGAGCACTGAGCATTAAAGACTTGATGTAGTCTCACCTGTTGTCCGGCGCTGCCTCCTGGTGGTCAAATTGCCCCCTCATTACCCCTCAGAATCATCAGAATTGCCCTAAGGTTTCATTAAGCCCCTACATTTTTTCCTTTCACACCCCAGTGCTCTCCTGTGATACGTTCTATGGCTACCTCCTCTTGGATGGCTCCTTGTTCTGTTTATGTCTGTGGGGACTTGGTGAGGTGAAAGGTCTGAGAGAGTAAGAGTGGAATATGTAATGGAAAGAAATACTTCCTGGTGTGTTAAAAAATTTTTTATGAGGCTTTCCCCAATCTTATGCATAAGAAGAACACACAAATGCAGAGCATCGGAAGGGACAGATGGAGCGCAGTTCCACACGAGTGATGCCAACTACAGGGGGCAGATATGCACTGGACTGACTGACAGCTTAGCTCCAGGGACAAAATGAATGCCTCAACGTGTTTATTTCAGACACAAATAAAGAATGTAACAAAAGCATGTAAACGGTATATGGAATTCTAAACATGATAACAAAGAATATGATATGTAGTACATTTGCTTGTGATTGGAATAAAAGAAGCACCAAAATTCTCATTAAAAATAAGACGAACATAAATTGTGCCACACACTTGTGCAAAATATATATATATATATATTGACATCTAGGTATAACACCTTGATAATGCTCACATTCACACATATATTATCTTAAGAAGAATTATATTTAGTCTGTTTAACACATAGATTAACGCTTTGTCTTGTTGATATGTGTTTTGACTGTTATATGCTTAATGGAACATCATACTTCAAAATAGTATGATGTATATTATATTGATATAATAATAATTATAATAATAGTAATAATAATAAATCAATATATAACATAACAATAAATTTAATATTAACATATTTATATTTTTTTCCTGAACTGTATATACACTCTGTATACTAACTCTGTATATGCGTGTGTTGTGTGTATCTATACTCTACAGTATATGTATACATGTTTTGTATGTTTTTTCCTATGATATTTGCTGCCACATTCAACCCCTGACAGAAAAGAAATGAATGAAGATGAATACATACTGTATAAACTGATATATATATATATATATAAAATCAAAAGATGATGAATCTTAGTTTTATTTATTCATTTACTTATTTTTTTGACTGAGAACTTACCTCAATAAATGTCTTACTTTAATCCATGCTCAAACAACTTCTTAGAGATGATAGACATGCTAAACGTACTTATGCTCTAAAGACTCACTGGATCATATATAATGTTTTAGCCCTCTGGCGTACATTACTATTATACAGTCATATTCGTTAGCTAATTAAAACAGTGTGACAAAAACATCATCCTTTCGGACAGCTATTCTAAGATCATACTGGTTCATCTAACGCCTTCTCATAATTTACAGCTCATTATCGCTTATAGAGTTTTTCTATATTACTGGAAGGCATGATAATGCAGAATTTGGCAGTACTTTACCTAAGGCTCAAATTCAAGAACATTATTTTACAGATTGTGTTATAGTTCCACATTTTTGTGCTTGTAGAGGCATAATCTGACTTCTTTTAGAGTCCTCATGCCAGCTATTGCATGTCATGACTGAAATACTGTGCTGCCATTCTAGAGCACAATGCTGTGTGATTTTAGCATTTATACAGATACAGATTGTTATTACCAAACAATAAATGTTCATATTTTTCATAGTCATAGTTTTGAAACTCTTCCTATAAATGATTGAATCTTGTTTCCAACCCAAGTAAAAAAAAAAAAAAGTGTGCTAAGTATATTAAATCCTATCATGCCAAAGCATACTTAAGTGTACTTGCTCCAGACTAATGACTAGTATACTTGAAGTTTGCTGTTTTGGAACAACTACTTTTGTACTAAGTGTATTTAAGTTGTAATTAAATTGTACAAAAGCACAATTTTAAGTGTATTAAGTATACTTTTTTGTGCTAAAGTGGAACAACTTTAAGTATACTTAGTACACTTAAAGTATATGGCTGTGTGTATACGAACATACATAACTGACAGTAATTACTGAAATTTAAGTATATATTTAATGTATTATAAGTACATTACAGCAACTTACTGTGTTACAAATACATGGTTAATATACTATGAGTATATTCTCATTGCAGCAGTAGCATGCTGTTATACGTCTGGCCAATTACAAATACTAAAAAAATTAAATTTTGTGGTTAATACAAATATACTTTATTATATCATACAGTACACACAGTCTTCTATAATACTGTATTGCAAATGTGTTGCTTAAGGTGTTTAGGATAATTTACAAATGCTGAGTGCATTTTCTATAACATGTTTTTTAAACACATTAGATCAGTAATAATGAGGCAGATTTTATTATTGAGTTCAACAGATTTCAATTGCACAAGGTTACAAAAAACAGTACCATAGTTTATTTGTGTTTAACAAAACATCAGGTTGTATTACAAACACACAAATTAAATTTTTAATTTTTTTAATTTTAAACTAAGACAGTCATTACTATTAAAATATACAGGTACAGTATTAGTTTAAACCTGATGTGTTGATTCTAGCTGTTACACAGAGACTGAAAACAGGCCAAGAGCTACGGAGCATTATCAGAAGCAAAGTACATATGATTTAGCAATAACACATTAGACAATACATTCTATAGTTTAAACTATGTATTTAATTTTAAACTACCTAACAAAAACCATAAAATTTACCTTTGCCGATGAAAATAAAATAATAGCGATATGAACTATCGCACGCATTGATGCAGCTTCTAGCCGTTAATTCAAACTAGAAGCGGAGAACTGGGGAGCCAATCAGCAAACAGACAGTCCGAACCTGCCCGCCTCCAGTTTCTGATTGGCTGGTGTTGCGCCGATTCTAGCCTCTGGTTGGCTGGAATAGTTGCAGACTGCAGAGTCCCTGTCCTCCCCCATCTCGTGGACCCACCACCAGCGAGAGAAACCGATGGGGTTGTGTGTGTTGTTATTTGGGTAGGAGTGAAGGCTGAGGGCCTCGACAGACCAGACCCAGGTGGCAGAAGCTAGCTCTGGGGACGTGGAATGTCACTTCTCTGTGGGGGAAGGAGCCAGAGCTTGTGCCGGAGGTGGAGCGTTATCGGTTAGATCTGATGGGACTTAGATCTGATGGGACATAGCCTCGGTTCTGGATCCATAGGAGTTAGACTTTGTTCTCCCCCGGGGTTGCCCAGAGTGTGAGGCGTCAGGCGGGTGTGGAGATACTCACGAGTCCCTGGCTGAGTGCCATGACGTTGGGTGCCTGAGGACCATGGGGGGGGGGGACTCTCACTGTGGTCTGTGCTTATGCTCCGAACAGCAGTTCAGAGTTCTTCCTTCTTGGAGACTCTGAATGGAATACTGCATCAGGCTCCAGTAGGCGATTCCATAGTCATACAGACATGGTAAGCCCAAACGTGTAGTGCGGGTGAACTGGGAACGTCGAGGGGGGGCCCCTGTCCAAGAGGCCTTCAACTCCCACCTCCAGCTGAGCTTTTCCAGCATCCCTTTAGGAGCTGGGGACATTGAATCAGAGTGGTCAATGTTCAAAGCTTCTATTGCTGAAGCTGCAGCTGTGAGCTGTGATCTTAAGATTCTGGGTGCCTCAAGGGGCGGTAAACCTCGAACAGCATGGTGGACACCTGTGGTTAGGGAAGCTATCCGACTGAAAAAGGAGTCCTTCAGGGATATATTATCCCGGAGGACTCTAGAAGCAGTTGCAAGGTACTGGCGGGCTCGAAGGACAGCAGCCGCAGCGGTAGCAGAGGCAAAGCAGCGGTGTGGGAGGAGCTCGGAGAATCAATTTAGAAGGACTTTTGGGCGGCACCAAGGTGCTTCTGGAAAACCATCCGGCACCTCAGGAGGGAGAAACGGGGAACCACCCAAGCTGTGTACAGCAAGGATGGGACACTGCTGACTTCGACTGAGGAGGTAATCGGGCGGTGGAAAGAGCACTTTGAGGAACTCCTGAACCTGACTAATTCACTCTCTGTTGCAGAGACAGAGCTGAAGGATGATGGGGGGTCTGCATTGATCTCCTTGGGTGAGGTCACTGAGGTAGTTAAACAACTCCACAGTGGCAAAGCCCCAGGAATTGACGAGATCCATCCAGAAATGCTGAAAGGCTCTGGGTGTTGAGGGACTTGGTTGGCACGCCTCTTCATCATTGCTTGGAAGTCCGGGACAGACTGGGGTGGTGGTTAGCCCAAGTGAAGGAGTTTAAGTACCTCATGGTCTTGTTTACGAGTGATGGAATATTGGAACGTAAGGTTGGCCGGAGAATCTGACCAGCGGGGGCGGCATTGCAGTCGCGTTGTGACGACAAGAGAGTTGAGCCAAAAGGCAAAGCTCTCAATCTACCGGTCGATCTTCGTTCCAACCCTCACCTATGGTCATGAGCGT
>JAQQZS010000017.1:10714716-10725634 GCA_030068045.1 Platyallabes tihoni | reverse complement strand
TTCCTCCGAACCACATGACGCCAGCTGATGGCGTAACACATTCGGAGGACAGGGCTATCCGCTCCTTCCGTTTGCACGCAATTTCCTATGTCGCTTTCATGCCCATCGAGCTGCACCTCGCCTTGCTTTGATGTCAGAACAGTTTCAGCTTCACACATTACATCTCCTGTAGTGAGCTGGGGCATATGTCAACTTAAGACATTAGCACTTTCCATGACAATATGGAAGTGGTCGTCAATGAGGACCAAGTATGAAAAACGTAACAGAACAATTCCTTCCCATACTGTCCCATTCCCCAGATCTTACATTCCCTGATGCCTACGTGTGGGGAAAGTTAAAGGAGAGCGTGGTCTGTGATGACCCGCCAAGAACTGTGCCTGGTGGTGTTATTCCGGGAATTCGGGTTGAGAATATGCCTGGATGATATGAACAGTGTCTACAGCGAGGCAGTGCACACACACTTCGAACACTTACATTACACATGCCATGGTTGATCAACACACTAATAGTTGCACTGGCTTCCTGTAGCTGCCCGCATCCTGTAGCTGCCGGCATCAAATTCAAAACACTGATTCTCGCCTACAGCTAAAAATGGCCCAGCACCCACTTACCTCTCTGCTGTAATCACACTACGCACTGCATGTTCCCTTCGATCCTTCAGCACTACTCGGCTCGTTCCACCATCTCTCCGGGATTGAGGAAGACATTCATCCAGACTCTTTTCGGATCTGGCACCTAGATAGTGAAACAAACTTCCTCTAGATGTCCATACAGCAAAGTCTTTGACAATCTTTAAATGACGACTCAAGACGTATCTGGTTCTTCAATACTTGGACTCCCATCCCCCCCCAAAAAAACTGTGTTTGCCTGATGACACTTAGTTAGTAACCTAGTAACCCAGTGTAAGTATCTATCCAATAATGGAAACTTCAAAGCATTTTTGTAAGTCACTCTGGATAAGTGCATCTGCCAAATGCCTAAATGTAAATGTAAATGTAATAGTGTGTGTTTCTTTCAGGAAAAATATGTAAACTCACAGATTACAACAAGGTAATAATCGTCTTTTCAATATCAGTACTGTATATTTTGGCACATACTGTATATAGGGTTTTTAAAAACTTATTCAACGTCCTCTTAATGAGATAAATTGTGCGAACTTGCTGTTAGCCTAGATAAATATGTTTGAATACAAAATGGTGCATTTAATAGTTAAATATCACAGTCTAAATCGCAATTGCAGTATATGTATGTCAAAATAATCACAATCAGATTTTTTTATTAAATCCTGCAGCTCTTTAATAAATATAACCTACTATATTCATTGCATAAATGATTAAAAGGTATTATGACTAATGATAATTTTGGCCATTAAGACACAACCTTTACGGCATGGTTATTTGCTAAAACTGTGAAAATTATAAATAAGGTTAATCGCAAGAAAGACATTGTCATCATAAGTGTGCTTAAATTCCACTCCAGCTGTAAAGTCATGGCTGTAATTCATCAGCATATAATATATTTTTTCAAGCTGTGGAAATACACAATTTGTAAATAGACTTTTCATCAACATCTTCCTAAAGATACTTTAGTCCGCAAACAAGGTAAATTGTTTTGTCTGCATGATTATCAAATTACTGATAGGTCAGATAATTGTTTATTAAATCACAAAATTGGCAGAACAAGTTCAAGCTCAAGCAGTATTAGCTAACACTAGCTAACCCTTTTACAATTTCTTACAAATTAGTGCTGCACAATTAATCACATAAAAATCAAAATCGCAATATGGACCTGCATAATTGTTTAATTGCAATAGGCTGCATTTTATTACAGGCTATATACGCCTAGTCAGTAATGTGTTTAGGATTTGAGATTGTTAATAATTTAGGTATTTATTATTATTATTATTATTATTATTATTTTTAAGCATTTAAGGTTTTTTATTTTATTTTAAAATATTATAAATAAATATTGGCGCACATCCTCTTTATGAGATCATCTGCGCCCTTATTTGTTGTTAGCCTAGATAAATATGTTTGAATATAAAATGGTTTATTTAATTGTTTGCAGTTGCAATGTGTCAAAATTAAACAGGTACAAGTTCTTGACATAGACTTATTAAACACTTTATTCAACTGTCAGGTAATGGAATCCAATATAAAGTAAAATATTGCTCAAATACATTATGATAGATGCACTGTAAAATTACAGTAAAATACTGGTGTTTGCTGCTTTTTTCTGCTAAGAGCCCCGTGGCCACCAGAGGGCCTCCTAAAATATAATAACTGCATTTACAGTAGATGCAGCACTGTCTGTCAGACTAATGTTATGTTACATGGGAATCAAGGAGGAAAAAAATAATGTCACAAAGATTAACATATCCTTTTGGCGCAGAGAAAAGAAAGCAGAAGAAAACTAAAGGTGATAAAAAGAACAGCAAGATAAAGATATGTTTGCATAACTAATTACAGTATTATTTACAGTATTGCACTTTAGTTCATTCCTAAAGTTAATGGCAAGAGTTCCTGTGGTAAACTTGTAACCCTGAACATTGGCAGAGAAAGGTAATCAAAGTTCAGAAGGTGCATATTCAGGATCTTTTACATAATGTGGATTTCCAGGGGCATGTATGTCACTTACTGTACCTGTGAAGGAGATAGCACGCAGATGCTCTTTGGAAAGAAGACATGCTGGCACAGGCAGTTTCATGCTCTGAGCAATGTTCTGCTGGGAAAAAAACTGTTACAAACTAAGTACACCCCTTGATTGGAACAGTATTCCATAATGGCAGTGGCCTGTTTTAGCAGGAAAATGTACCCTGTGTTGTGGCGAATTTTTTCCATATTCCACAAAGGTTTGAGGATAAGGAAGGATACAAAAACTTAGCAGAATTAATAATAAACATATTACAAAGGTAAAACTAAGCAGTAAAGGAGATCCGTCTTGTGAGCTCACACTGAAAAAATAACCATAATGCACTATAATGCATGATTTTAAAAACATCAAAAGCCTGAAAATATTAGCTTTTTCTATTTGGCTAGCCACACTAACTCACTTTACTGGCGTTAGTTAGCACCCAATTCCTGTAAATAACAAATCCAAATCACAAAAGCCAGCCAAGGCCAAGACTGCAATAGGATGAGCTGAGATGTCTCATCAAATCCCTCCTGGGTGTGTACTTTGTATTAATATTTTGTATGTTAATTAGTATTAAATTAAGTTCATTAATCTCAGGTTAATGGGGTTGATCCTCTTACTAAAGTTTTGCTATAAAAAAAACAACACTCACAAGCGCTTTATTGGGAACATTATATTCATACTTGGTAGATCTTTTGGTAAAACTTGCTCTCAACGTTCTCTTGGCGTACATGGTGCAGTTTCCTAAAGGAAGCAGGAATTAGATGATGAATAAATTAAAAGGGCATTAAGGAATACACATAGCTAGCAACAGTATTTAAATAGGCTGTGATTGACGATTTTCTGCACCATCTCGATTACAGCTCATGGTCATAAATACACACAAGGCAGGTATAGTTCGTGGATTCATGCTTTTGGTACCAAGGTCTGATCCTTGTGATAAGTGTCTGGTAAGAGTGTGATGAGATCTGATCAATCAACATAATCAGACAGGTACGTGGCTAGGAAATGGTGTGAATTTGATGAATGCACATTTTTCCATTTTGACCCAGTTCCAGCTGCCTTCTTCAATATTTTTAAGGTGCGGTGGGAACTAGTGGGAATAGTCTCCATCGGCGTGTGATGGATTGTAATAATACATTTACCCCAGTTTTGCTAATGGTTTTATATATAAAAAAAAATAAATATGCATAACCGTACACTGTACTGTATGCATATAGTGCATACAAATAAATAGTTATGTCAAAAGTAACTACATGTGGAAAAAACATGCATTAGCATAATTTTGAATTAGCAAAATTTTCAAATGCTCATGGTCATAAAGAGATTGATGAATAGTATAAAATTAACTTATGTTCATTAATGCATCTATGCATGTCTTGCAGGAAAAGCATTAACAGCTGTATAAATATGCTTAGCAATTTCAAGTAGCTACTGAAAGTATATTATGAAAACATTTTCTTAGCTTTATTGTCACATTAGTGAGTAGAATTTGAGTAAAGGAGTAGACTATCCTACGAAGGCTGTTTAAGATACTACCAGTCTCAGCCTCCTAATAAATAATTCAGTGTACAAAATTCACATACAGAATGTAATAATAAATTCTGTGCTAGTGCTATAAGGATCTGGGAGCTGCCATGGAGCCACTGCCAGGCTCTTAAGCAAGGATTTTAATCTTCAGTTTCTCAGTTATATGCTTCCATTGGATTCTGGCTCACTTTTCAGACATGTCTAAATAAATGCATCTAGATGGACCCAAATGCAATCACAATAGAAAATCTTACATCCAATTTGTTTTCAATAATAGATAAAGGTAATAAAAGCACCCATGATTGCCAAAGGAAAACTCCACTGTGTTATATTAAGTCCAAAGTCAACGGTCTAAAACAAGATACAAGCACTTGATGCTTACATCTGCCGACAAACATTATGGAGATGTAGATTGCCTTTCCGAGCAGGACTGCCCACAGTGCCAAACTACAACTAAATGGTTTGATGACCATAATATTAATGCTGACCATAATGTGTTTGACTGGCCAGCCAACTCACCTGACCTGAACCCCTTAGAGAATCTATGGAGTATTTTCAAGAGGGCAATGAGAAACATCCAACCCAACAATACAGAAGAGCTGAAGACTGCTGTCAAAGCGACCTGGTTTTTTAAATAATTTTTTGAGCCACTCCTCACTTAATATTTTAGAAACAAAATATGAAGAAGTGAGAAGTGGCTCAAGACTTTTGCATGGTACTAAGGTTTGACATCTCTATATTGTAAATCTTTTTTTGATTAATCTTAGGAAATATTCTAATATTTTGAGATACTGGATTTTTTAAATAAGCCATAATAAAATTTTAAATACAAACAAATAAAAAGCTTGAAATATTTAAATTTACATGCAAGTTAGATGCACTTTGTCTGTATGTGCCTTCTGAAATTAAATTATGACATCGTCTTTATATTGTTTTGGCTTTATACACATTATTGGCTGCTCTTTAAATAATATTGATCAGTTATTGACTGATGGGAGTATTTCTTCCCTGATTTGTACAAGATACATAAAAAAAATCCAATATTATATACTTACAATACCTATCTAATTTGTGTTAGTTAACTTACACATATGGGCTACAAAAGCACTGGTTTAATTACCACTGGTACCTTTGGGGTTCAGGACTTTCAATTATTTCTTTGAACCGGTCTTTTTCTGGGCAAAAATGGTTGTGTAACAAACATCTTTAATAGAACAAAACCCCAAAAGCTTAATTGGGTTTTCTAATATAAGCACATGATTAAAATTATGCATTTGTTAAAAAAAGTTAATAAATATACAGTACACTTACCTACATTATTCATTCAGTAGTGCTAAATGTGTTAAAACATCTTTGAATTTGCCAAGTCCAAGGCCTCTCAACTTCTTGTTAGTGATTATGATTGACTACAACTATTAGCTTCTCTCTGCCAATATAAAAAATGTTTGTTTGACAGCATTTATTACATTGATCAACACACAGCACAGTGGGAAAGTCCAGACAGCCAAATGGAGATCTGAGAAAGATGACGGAGAGAAGTCAAAAATGTCTCAAAAATTGGCTCCCTTGTCTCCCATTTTTAAACAACTACAGATTCCAAGAGCAGTTCAAACAATTGTATATACACTAAATAAAAATTATTGGTGGGTGATTTTTAATGATGACACAATTAATTTAAATTAGGAATTAACTAATTAACATTTTATTAACCGATAATGTTATTTTTTTTAATGTAAAACCATTTTTTGCTTCATTAATTTGTCTTACCTGACTAATTTTTTGGGATTGTGCTGCTAAATATGTTTAAATATAACTTAAGAAAAAATATTCACCATGTTATCATTAATCAGTAATGATCAATCAGTTATCAATTATTAAGGTGTTTAATTATTGTTTAAGAAAAACACATGCAATTTGCAGTCCTAGGAACAACCTAGACACCAAAGGACACAAACTAATTTAATTTAAAATAATCAATCCTGACCCAGAATTTTGCTATTTAATGTCTACCAAAAGCACTTGCTAAAGGTGAAATTCGGAAAGGGACATTCAGCCAGAGATTAAGTTTACTGTATGTATATTTATGACACCATATACAGTATATATTAGAGAATATGTATCACAATTCTTTGTCGTGGCAATTCATGCATCACCAAACTGAGTCAAACTGATTTTTTAAAAATCATTTTGAGTTTATCTATGTTTGCAATTGAAGTGGAAAATTGTTGCAGTTCCACAATACCCCTACAGGTGGAGCAATGTAAACTATACACATATGGCAGGCACTGGGTGGTATGAGCAAATTATTTGATGAATTTGTTTAGATGTTGTTGTTTTTTTTAAGCTGTATGCTTTATAATCATTCCTCCCCCCAAAAAGATCAGTTCGAAATATTATTGAAAGCCAAATTTTGCCATGGCATTCACATTTATGATGAGAGTATTGTACAGTATGTACACTGCTGATGCAATTGTATAAAACTTACCTTAAGCTTTTTGTTTTTTATTACTTAAACATCATTTACATTTTTCTGCAAATGTTACATTTTTACACAAGTTCTTAATAGAAAAATAAATAAATAAATAAAAACTTGTATTCTTACATTTCATGTTGTAGGGACGTGGTACAGTAGCTCAGGCATCTAAGCCTCTACAGTAAGTTGTTGGTTTGGGGATTTGAAGATCCGAATTTGAGCCATACAGTTGGTGGATGCCATAGCCCATACAAACCAGCCACTGCCTACAGTGACGTCCCAGTTAGAAAAACGGGAGGGTTATGTCAGGAAGGGCATCCAGCGTAAAAACCTGTGCCAAGTCGTGTGCACATCGGATGGTTAGCTGTGGCGACTCCTTGACCGGAGCAGCTGATGAAAGTTTACTTACATTTCATGTTGTCACCCCAGGAGGAGTGTCTCACCAGGTCTATTAGGTTTGGGGAGGGAGGGAAATGTTTGCAGTTTTGCAAATAGCCACAACAAAAATATCTACATTACTTCTGTGTTTATTATTTCCAAAGCACATCTCCCCTGTGTACTAGTGACTTACCTGTATCTTAACAACTTGAGAATCGGGGTGTTCTAGCAGTCACTTCATACAACAGGTTAACCTTTTAAGCTTGGACAAGGAGGAGGCCTCTTTTTTAGTTTTCTTTTCATGATACATGAATGAGGAATATTGATTAGAAATTTGACTGATGGCATAACAGTAAGGGGACATTTGGCCATGGTATAAATATTTTGTGCACAAACACAACTAATGGTCATTTAAAGTGGCAGGTTTTTGGATAATGGGAAAAACAATGTTTTTAGATAATAGGAAAAACATAAATACCCAGTAAAAAAGCATATGGACACTGGGAAACAGTAAAACTGTGAAAATCAACACAGGCAGGAACCAGAGCTCAAGCACTGAATCTTTAACCCCGATTCTGTGAAGTAGTACCTCTATGACCTTTGTCCACCTTTGTGGTAATATTACATTTTATTTTCCATACATTCCTGAAATAAATAATAATATTACAAATATGTCAATTTGTAATACCTGATGGCATTGTTGTAACAATTAGCATAAACCATAAATTACTTATGTGACTGGTTTTGTGTTGCACAACAATTTAAGTTCATACAAGGGATTAGAAGAGCAAAAAGACACAGAAAGAGTTTCAATTCAAACTGGAAAGCATCTGGCAATTGTAGGGACATCTATATGGCGTTGCTATATGCGGGGAAAGTTTTTATCTACATATTTGTATAATTTCATAATTTAAACACCTGTGTGAGCATGCTGTGTGAGGCATGTATTTCAAAAAATGAAGGAGTTTACAGTTAAAAATTGTCAAAACTCAAATCTCACAACCAAAAATGAAAAGAGAAATTGTAAAATACAATGCAGTGCTAAATATTATATTATGTAAAGCAATGTGGTCTTTCTTTATAGTACATCACCATAAGCAACTGATCAGAAAACAGTTAATACAGTTTTTATCTTTTTGCCTTTGTGAAACTGCATACATTAGGTTCAGTGTCATATTTTACTTGAAACTGCATACAACAGGGGCTTGGGCCTACACTTAACTCTTCGAGATAATGTTTTTGTTTTTGTTTTTCTTCTGTGCCGTCAAATAATGTAAATGTAAAATACTTTATGCATGTATGCTCCTTTAAATCCTGGCGTTGGAGCGTGTGTGGAAAATTTATTTAAAAATAAAAGTCCCATTCACATCTTATGAATAGAAGAGGAGCAAATCCATGTTAATGACAGCAAGATTCATCGCCACAAGAACCATCTTAATGCACAGACACAGCATTATTTATAAAAATGTTTATTATCAATTACGATGACTCAAATCAAACCTCTTTGCACTTTCATATCATAAAAACCTTAAAAACTTTATTTCAAAATCTACCTATAAAGACATTTTCTCTCCCATCCCTCAAAACTACACGCACGTCTTGACAGTGTTATCATTAGAACCCTCTCTTAAGGGTAATGTCCTTCCAGCAAAATGCATCATGCTCCCAAAACACCACAGGGCTCATTAATTATGTAGTTAAGACATTGATTAATTAAATATGAGTTCAGTTTGCACTGTTGTTCCCAAATATGTTCACAAATTCAAGCAGAGGTGATAATGTTTCATCACAACTATGTATTTAAAAAAATGGGGGAGGTTACATTTTAAGTGGAAAAGGTACTTCCTGACTCTTAACAATTTCATACCATTGGCAGGTTTTATAGGGTTACATGACACATGCATAATCCCTTCATACCAACTACAATAAAGGTGCATAAAAATATATAAAGACTTTATAAAGTACAATAGTCATTAACTTTTATAAAGATATTCACTTTGATGTAAGGTTGAATGTTTTTTTAGGAGACTTAGGGCACGAGACTTAGGGTACACCCTGGCTGAGGTGCCAATCAATCGCGGGGCACACACATACATGGGGAATTTTGGAATCACCAATATAGCCTAATCTGTATGTCTCTGGAATGTGGGAGAAATACAGAGTACCTGGAGGAAACCCACTAAGCACAGGGAGAAAATGCAACTCCTTGCACTCAGACCCGGGGCGGAAACAGAACCCTCAACCCTGGAGGTGCAAGGCAACAATGCTAACCAATAAGCCACAATGCCGCCTACATGAAACGCATTAAACAGAAATACAGTAAGAATCACACACTATTTAGGTGTAATAATTGTACCTGTATACACCTGTACTGTAACAGGGTAACACGGCATGTTTTCATGTATATTACCAACAAATGCTTGAGGCAATACACTTTCAGAACTTCTTTAAAATGTGTTTCTTTAAAATGTGTTTTATTTAACCCTCCTGTTACCTTCAAATTTACTAACATCTTTTATCCTTGGCTTAATTTGACCCCAGCAATTTCAACCTCAAGAAAATTATCATAATTAAAATTGTTACCCAAGTTTATGTATAAAAGTAACTGAAAAAGAAGCAAAAAAAAAAAAAAATTTGTAATTTATTTTAAGACTTTAAACATTGAATGGGGTCAAATTGACCCCAAAGATGATAGGAGGGTTAAGCAAACTCCAGCAAATCATTACCAGTATATGACTCTGACATACTAAAATTGCACTTAGTTCCAAACTCAGTTTCCATGACATTAAATAAAGGAGCTATACAACCATGTTTGTCCCTTAACTCAGATATGAATTAAATGTTCCAACAGCTAATTGACTATTATCTGAGTTATATATTTGCCCTAGACTGGCCTTACACTAAGTGTCGGTTGCCAGCATTCGGTCCTCAGTACTGGAAAGAGGGTAGAGCAGCTGCCTGCTAAAAGCCACATTTAAGAACCAATCACAGGAATGCTTTCAGCAAGAAAACACATCTGATAAGATTATGTCATTGTAGGCAACACTTTGTCTACTTAGTAAATGCTTTTAAGTAGTTCTGAATTGCCCCTTTTGTCCATGTTGTTCTGTTCATGGCTAACACAAGCTACAAAGCTAACCAGATTTTTACAACAGGCTATATCCCAAATCTCTCTCTAACCCGTGATCAAGGGCATTACTTCATGTGTGGACTAGCGCACTAGCTTTGTATTTAATGCTATTTGGGATTCAACCCTGGAACCCAAAGTTATCTGCTAATCTAAAGCAGAGATAAAGTGGAGATATAAAGTCAATCTTGTTTCACAGAACTGTCCACCACCTTCATGATTAATACTTCTCACTTCTTGGCTATATAGTACCAGATAAAATCTCCCCTGCTAAACTGTCAGTCACTAACTGTCCATCACCATCTTTCCCACTTGTGGACGAATATATTTTGGTGGAGCAAAATAACTAAGAAATAATTAAATAAACAAACCAATTGATCTGTTGATAATAATTGCTATTTGTGGAACTGGTTTATAAAAGCAATATCACACTTGAGATCATGCTGTTGTGCTGAAGATCAGCACACCAGTGATGTCATCCTCACTTGCACTGCCAATACTCAAGCACAACAGCACTCAATATTGTGTGATATTGCTTAATTCGAACATAATGTCTTTAGCAGTATCTCAGTATATTAATGTGCTCATGATCATGAACAAATTTGGGAACAATGAGGACACTGAATCAACTCACATAAGGCCTTGTTCACACGGGCGTAAAATTTTTGGATAAACGAACGAGCTCTGAACGTCCTAGATGTTTATGTTACGTTTTGTAGTGTCGCTCGATTGACTTCTACACTGGCGTTCGTTTGTCTCTGTCTAACGCCAGCCTG